>WSYQ01001287.1:0-277748 GCA_011426435.1 Lysiphlebus fabarum
CCTAAAAATTATTTCAACTTCATTCGATTATAAAAAGGCAATTTCTTGAACAATTATTGCTTATTAAAATATTTTAACAGGCAATAATAATTGTACAAGAAGACGTCTTTTTTAAAAAGCATCTTCTCCCTTAACTATTTGTTTCTTTGAAAAATAATTTCTCCAGTATGGGTCATTTTTGGAGGAAGGTAGACAAAAGACGGAGAAAAATGTCTACCAGGGTATAATATTCATTTATACATACACATAAATTTGAAGTATATACTTTGGACGTATCTCGAAAAAATATATATAAGTATATTTTTTTTTTCGAAGGCTAAAATGGTTCTCTCTAATTTTTCATAACTCGAGTCAATTTTTATCAGTCAATTTTTATCTTATAGAAACATGAAACTAGTCTCATTTTAAAGCTTAAAAAAATATATTTAAATTTAATTGTTACTTTTTATTGATGCTGTTAATAGTTTTGTTTGAAATAATTAAAATCAATTATTGATTTTTTTTTCAGAGTCGAAATAGTTGATATTAACAATAATTTGAATAGTTATTTCAACAAAAAAAGAAGCCAACTCAAACCGATAAGTATGTTGCTTGAAGCTGCTCAAGTTGTTGCTGCTGCTGAAGAAGAAAAAGCTCTTTTGGTTTATTGGAATGAACAA
This sequence comes from Lysiphlebus fabarum, assembly GCA_011426435.1. NCBI lineage: Eukaryota > Metazoa > Arthropoda > Insecta > Hymenoptera > Braconidae > Lysiphlebus > Lysiphlebus fabarum. The sequence goes on from WSYQ01001287.1 coordinate 660, forward strand.
AGACAACCTACACCATTGGATTTGTTACTTAAAGCTGCTCAAGTGATCCATGCTGCTGAAGAAAAGAAAGAACTAGTTGAATTAGTCGAAGAGTCATTATTGAAATTATCCAAGTTTTGATATTTTATTTTTAATTATTTTTTTTATGTCGTTTTTACAAATATATAATAGAAAAAAAAAAAAATTGCGACATAGAGTTTATTTTTTCCACCTTTAGAATTTGCCTTTTTATTTTTAATGATTAATTTTAATCATTAATTTTTAATCATTTTCAAAGTTTATTACTTATATTGATACAACTACAACACAAAAAACTACTATTTTAGATTCAACTATTTTTACCATTCATGATAGATGCCATGGTCTTTTTTTTGATTTTTTTTTTTTCCAACTTCAAAAATGGCTCGTCTAGTGTATTTATGTGATGAATTATAAAATAATTTATAGATATATTTTGACCTATTTTGCACCAGAAATGCAAAATTTTAAATTATAAGATGATAATAGAACAGGAAAAGAGGTATTTAAAAGAGGTGATCTTTTATTAAACAAATGCCGAAAAATTCTGACCAATATTAATAAACTTTCAACAACACCGACACAACGAAATGGTGTAAATAATCTTCAACTGCCCCAAAAAATTAAACATAGCAACCATACAACAACACGTAGTAAAGTGTTCGTGTGAGAGAAAAATATTAATATTATAATCAAATACTGAAAAATTTAAACCAATTAGATTACGAATAAAATGAGATCATGTGTACTTTTTACAATAGGATTCAAATTTTTTTTTTTGTTTTTTCAATTCTATTGATATTTGATTTGTTGATATAAATATAATAAAACTGATACTTAATTGAGAATATAATTTATAAAAAATTAATTCAAATACAGAATGGAATGTCTAAAGAATCATTTCAAATTAATCAAGCTAAATTATTGTTTTATTAATAGTTAAAGTAAAATATCATTATTCAATTAATCAATTTTTAATTGTTGCACTGAGGAAGCAACAACAACCAACTGATAATATTGACGGAAGAATTCATATATCACTTTTTATGAATCAAAAAAATGATTGAAAGAAAAAAGTTTATAAATTAGCAATAAAAAAATCTTCAAGTACAATTGCATTACGTATAATATTTTTTAAAATGTAAGTATTTATTATAAAAAATATAATTTCGATTCAGTTTTATGGAGCAATATTTTTATTCAATATACAGAAATACACTTATTTTTCAACGTATCTTTTTTTGTTTTATTATTTAAATAAATACGTATATTAATTTTCATTTAATCAATTTTATCTAATTGATCAGCCCCTCCCAATTTAATTATTATAACTAGAATTGGTTGAAATGTTAGATTTCGTATCCGATGTTTTTGAGACCATTTTCGTAATTAAACTTCTATATTGCTTATGTCTTTAGAAGATGTAAGAACGTAAACGTAAATTTGAGTATAATAAAGATAAAGTTTTACAAAAAACAGTTGAAAAAGTATTTTGATTTATTCAAAAAGTGTGATTGTTGATATATTATATTTTTTAATGACAGAAATAAATTCATCATAAAGCCATTTTGAAGTAAATCAAAATTATGTTAGAATAAATTATTATAAATGAAGAACTTTTGAAGTTTTTAAAACAAACAAAATGATATAGAAATAATTATCATAATATACTAAAAATTATAATCAAAAATAAGATTTTTAAGTGACTCATAATTCATTTCTTGATTAACTTGGTCAAAACATCTACGGTTTTTGGCATCGCTGATCAATTTTATCCACATATTATTTCTCTGTAAGTAAAAACAAACAACAAAATAAATATAAAAATAAAATTAAAACTTAAAAAAAAAAAAAAAAAAATGCACCAAGTCACCTGGAATATTTGAGACTCAAAATTTCCACATACAATCATAGTTTGTTTGGCTCTTGTTAAACCAACATTGAGTCGATTAGGATTATCAAAAAAACCAAGTTTCTTTGTACGAACACATGACATGATAATTATATCTTTTTCACGTCCTTGAAAGCTATCTAGTGTGTTTATTTGAACTTCTTGGATCTGATTACGCATATCAGCATTGTTACAGTCACTTGGCCATCTGTTAAAAAAAAATAAAATGTCAATTAAATTTTAAATAGAAAACAAGTTACAATATTAAAATTTCTTAATAATTAATAACAAAAAAATCTCACTTTATGTTGATCATTTTTTCAATTCTTTTTTTCTGGTCACAATATGGTGTAATAATACCAATACTTGGAAACTCACTGATTTTTTTAATTTTTAAAAGTTTAACAAGTTCTGTTATAATCACTTCAAGAAGATTAACAATTATAATGGATTCACAATTATTTTCATCGTTACCGCTCTGTTGATATTTATGACTGAGAACTTTATAATGATGCATGTTTGCATTATTTTTTAAATACATATTGTTAGCACGATTTTCAATTATACCATCATAAAATATCTCATTAGGCCACTTTGCAATTTCATCTGCCATTCGAAATTGTCTTTTCAAAAATTGTACTGGATTTATTGAAGAATTATTTTGTCGAAAATATTTTTGAGCTCTTGCAAATAATGATTTGTCCATACCTTTTCCTTTGGCAATCTAAAATTAAAAATTGAAAAATAATTATTATATTATTAATAATTTATAAATGAAAATACATTTTTTTTTTTCTAATAATTTAATTATTTTTTATACTTGAGAAATAATTGTTGGTGGCAATTGTTTTGGATCACCCACAAGTACAAGTAATTTTATACCAAGCATCAATGGTATCAATGTTTCAATTTCAGTAGATTGTCCAGCTTCATCAACAATACATACTTGTATCTGTTGATTGGTTTCTTTACTAAAAAGGCGTTCCATTTTATTACTATAACATGCACCTAATGTTGTTGCTATTATATCTGCATTCAAAATAAAATTTTTTTCACGTTTATGATCTTCAGCTGTTATTCTCATTGGTGGACGAGGGAAAGTAACACTTTTAACTTTACCATCAATTTTATCATTTCGTCCAATTCGAATAATATTTAATTTTATTCCATTATTTTCTAAACTACTTTGAACATCTAGTAGTTTTATTAATACAGAATCAACTGCAAAATTTGATGATGAGCAAAGTAAAATTCTCATATCATTTTGTGTAGTTTTTTTAACTTTCATTAATTCAGTAATAATAGAAATAATTACTGTTGATTTTCCTGTTCCAGGTGGACCATGAATGAGACATATTTTTGGTAAGTTATAATTAACTGTACTAACAATATTAGCAACAATTTTCGTTTGTTTATCATTCAATTGTTGTTCAAACATTAATGGTAAAATTGTATCAATGTCTGCTTCAAGTGAACGATAATCTAAATGATTTGGTTTCAATATTAAAGGTAGAAATGATGATTTTGGTAAATCATACAAAGCAAGTAACATTCTTAAATTAATATGCATTGATTTTATTGTCGTTATTGTAATTTCTCCAAGTTCAATACTTATATTTTTGATTATTATTGTAAATACATTTTCAATCTTTCCACTCGGAGTTAACCAATATTTGTCAATATTTTCAACATATCCCAATACTTTTAGTTGATTTGTATATTCTACTATCAATAAATCACCAACTAAGGGATAATTATATTCACCATCTTTTTCTATTACTTCTTCAATTACAAGTTTTTTGAAATTAAAACATTGATCAATTGTTATTGTTTGACATGTTTTAATATTACAAACAAGTTTACGATCGCTTTTTTTTGTATCTGGATCATCATCCAAGTTCTTATCATTTTGAAGAGAATGAAATAGTTCAAGAATCATAAGTGGTTCCATTGTCTTTTTATAAGTATTATAGTCATCATAAACTTCAAGCATTGGAATCAATTCGTACTTGTTACCAAGTATTGTTTTTATTTGAGTTTTTGTAGGATTATCAAGCCAATTAGTTTTCCATTGAATAATCGTGTACAAAAACTTGGCATTCCATGATTTTAATGGAATACATCTTGATCTAAATAAAATAAAATTAATATATTATGTTATAGTTTAATTGATAAAATTTAATTTGTATAAAATATAAAATGAAATATAATAAAATATAATACCTATAATTGGGGAATTTAGAGCTACGCCAGTCTTCTATCAAATAACGATCATTTAATGATTCGTCATTTTCGAAGCATGAACACAATATTCCCATCTTTGACAATTCACAATATAATATTAACAAACTAATTATATTTAAATTTAATTATAATTAATTATTTTTATACTAGTAGTTTTTTTTATAGAAATTCGTAACACTTTTAAATATATAATTATTGTATTTTCTTTGTTCTTTTAAAATAAATTTTACTTATTTTGTTTTTTATTCGACCGGCTTATCGCATCAAAAAGCAGCATCTAAACGAGTCGAGAGAATTTCATTTCTGATTCTGATCATCATGATCATGAAGACACATACACCACACACCGCACCACACCATATAGTACAATACGCACACAGACACACACACACAACTTCTTGTGTTGTTTTGTTTTGCCCTCTATATATATTTTTTTATCTATATTTTTTCTTGGAACCACATACTCATACCATAAACATATTAAGTAATCAAATGATGATGTATTTATATTATTGAAATTCAATATGAAAAAAAAATATTAAAACTATATATTATTAATATGAATAAAATGTAATTAAAAAGAAATTATAAAATCTTTGTAGGATTTTTAAAAAATAGCTGATTTATTATAGCTCATTATAATAAATAAATATGTATATTGTTATCCTTTTTTTTTTTTTTATTTTTCAAATAATAATTTGTGCTGTAATTCCCCCTAAAAAGGGGGACAGTGTTTGGTACAGGTCGCAGCACCACAACAAAGTTTTTTTTTTTACCCTGGCGGAACTGGCAATATCGCTTTTGTCGCCTGGGCGATAGCAAAACCAGAGTAAAGCCAGAGATAATAAATATCGAAAATTAATTATACCAAACGTGAATTTTGGCTGTCTATGAATATATTCTTTAAGATGAATTGTTATTTTACCTCTTGGTAGCAAAAACATTAATTTAAACACATAAAAATAGTTAAAACAAGTAATAATAAAGTTGGCAAATTTTGACGTTTTGAGGTTGACTTGAATCGGCTAGGTACAAAAGTCCCTAGCGTAAAGCAATAGTAAATCCAGACCTTTTCCAGAGTAAAACCAGACTTGTAAAAATGCCAATAATTAATAACATTATCAATAATTATTAATAAACAATAATAAATTAACATGTTTTATTGAATTTTAGAGATTTTTTAATTGTTTAAATTAATTTTTTGTAAAAAAAAAAAAAAAAACACATCAATCTCTGGCGATACAAAAGCCAGAGCAAAGCCAGAGCAAATCCAGAGTGAATCCAGACCAAAGCCAGAGCAAAGCCAGAGCAAATCCAGAGTTGTAAAAATGGCATTTATTTATAACAATAGTAATAATTATCAATAAACAATAATAAATTAACATGTTTTATTGAATTTTAGAGACTTTTTTATTGTTTAAATTAATTTTTTGTAAGAAAAAAAAAAAAAAACACATCAATCTCTGGCGATACAAAAGCCAGAGAAAAGCCAGAGTAAAGCCAGAGTAAAACCAGACCAAAGCCAGAGCAAAGCCAGAGCAAATCCAGAGTTGTAAAAATGGCATTTATTTATAACAATAGTAATAATTATTAATAAACAATAATAAATTAATATATTTTATTGAATTTTAGAGATTTTTTAATTGTTTAAATTAATTTTTTGTAAAAAAAAAAAAAAAAAACACATCAATCTCTGGCGATACAAAAGCCAGAGCAAAGCCAGAGCAAATCCAGAGTTGTAAAAATGGCATTTATTTATAACAATAGTAATAATTATTAATAAACAATAATAAATTAACATGTTTTATTGAATTTTAGAGACTTTTTTATTGTTTAAATTAATTTTTTGTAAGAAAAAAAAAAAAACACATCAATCTCTGGCGATACAAAAGCCAGAGTAAAGCCAGAGTGAAACCAGACCAAAGCCAGAGCAAAGCCAGAGCAAATCCAGAGTTGTAAAAATGCCAATAATTAATAACATTATCAATAATATTACTATTGTTATAAATAAATGCCATTTTTACAACTCTGGATTTGCTCTGGCTTTGCTCTGGCTTTGGTCTGGTTTTACTCTGGCTTTACTCTGGCTTTTCTCTGGCTTTTGTATCGCCAGAGATTGATGTGTTTTTTTTTTTTTTTCTTACAAAAAATTAATTTAAACAATAAAAAAGTCTCTAAAATTCAATAAAACATGTTAATTTATTATTGTTTATTGATAATTATTACTATTGTTATAAATAAATGCCATTTTTACAACTCTGGATTTGCTCTGGCTTTGCTCTGGCTTTGGTCTGGATTCACTCTGGATTTGCTCTGGCTTTGCTCTGGCTTTTGTATCGCCAGAGATTGATGTGTTTTTTTTTTTTTTTTTTACAAAAAATTAATTTAAACAATAAAAAAGTCTCTAAAATTCAATAAAACATGTTAATTTATTATTGTTTATTAATAATTATTGATAATGTTATTAATTATTGCCATTTTTACAACTCTGGATTTGCTCTGGCTTTGCTCTGGCTTTGGTCTGGTTTTACTCTGGCTTTACTCTGGCTTTTCTCTGGCTTTTGTATCGCCAGAGATTGATGTGTTTTTTTTTTTTTTTTTACAAAAAATTAATTTAAACAATAAAAAAGTCTCTAAAATTCAATAAAACATGTTAATTTATTATTGTTTATTAATAATTATTGATAATGTTATTAATTATTGCCATTTTTACAACTCTGGATTTGCTCTGGCTTTGCTCTGGCTTTGGTCTGGTTTTACTCTGGCTTTACTCTGGCTTTTCTCTGGCTTTTGTATCGCCAGAGATTGATGTGTTTTTTTTTTTTTTTTCTTACAAAAAATTAATTTAAACAATAAAAAAGTCTCTAAAATTCAATAAAACATGTTAATTTATTATTGTTTATTAATAATTATTACTATTGTTATAAATAAATGCCATTTTTACAACTCTGGATTTGCTCTGGCTTTGCTCTGGCTTTGGTCTGGTTTTACTCTGGCTTTACTCTGGCTTTTCTCTGGCTTTTGTATCGCCAGAGATTGATGTGTTTTTTTTTTTTTTTCTTACAAAAAATTAATTTAAACAATAAAAAAGTCTCTAAAATTCAATAAAACATGTTAATTTATTATTGTTTATTGATAATTATTACTATTGTTATAAATAAATGCCATTTTTACAACTCTGGATTTGCTCTGGCTTTGCTCTGGCTTTGGTCTGGATTCACTCTGGATTTGCTCTGGCTTTGCTCTGGCTTTTGTATCGCCAGAGATTGATGTGTTTTTTTTTTTTTTTTTACAAAAAATTAATTTAAACAATTAAAAAATCTCTAAAATTCAATAAAACATGTTAATTTATTATTGTTTATTAATAATTATTGATAATGTTATTAATTATTGGCATTTTTACAAGTCTGGTTTTACTCTGGAAAAGGTCTGGATTTACTATTGCTTTACGCTAGGGACTTTTGTACCTAGCCGATTTAAGTCAACCTCAAAACGTCAAAATTTGCCAACTTTATTATTAATTGTTTTAACTATTTTTATGTGTTTAAATTAATGTTTTTGCTACCAAGAGGTAAAATAACAATTCATCTTAAAGAATATATTCATAGACAGCCAAAATTCACGTTTGGTATAATTAATTTTCGATATTTATTATCTCTGGCTTTACTCTGGTTTTGCTATCGCCCAGGTGACAAAAGCGATATTGTTCTGCTCTGGCTTCGCTCTCACCATTTCCGCCAGGGTACAACGTTAAGTAGAAAAATGAAGTTGAACTAATGATATTATTTTATTGAGTGATTTCAATTAATTAGTTTATTTTGTGTATTTTTTTATACTTTGTTAAATAATTTTTTATTATTTTATTATTACTATTCAATCAATCAATATAAATAATGACTGAAATATGTGAATTTAAAGATGGCATCGCCAATTTTGTGAATAATAAATATAAGTGCATAATTTGTGTAGATTTTAAATACAAAAAACAACATGAAATTGAATCATTGAAAGAACATATAGCTTGTAAAATTCATATTGAAACACTTAAAATATATAAACAATATTTTTGTGAAAATGATTATGTTGATGATGATAATTTTTATTATATAAAGTGTCTAATATGTCATGAAATAATAAAAATAAAAAGTTTTTTTTTTCATGCTCGATTTCATAAATTAAATCCCTGGAATCGTGAAACATTTGTTCTAGCAAAATTGTTTGAAAATTACATGTTGCTTGAAGGTGGTAGTTACAATTGTTATTTATGTAAAAAAAATTTTTATTATTATCGTCAAGCTGTTGATCATTTTGAAAGTAAAGAACACAATGATTTGTTAAAAAACAAATTTTCAGAACATCAAACTGATTGTTTTAATTTTCAAAAATCTGAAATTACTTATTATATTGATAATCATTTATTTCCAGTATGTAAAAATTTAGCTTGGTGTTGGTTATGTAATGTTAAGATATCATCATTAATAATAACTGATCATAATGAAACTGAACATGTTGATAAACTAAAAATGGATTTTATATCTTACATCCAGAGTGAAGAAAGTAATAATGACAAACAGAATTTGTATGTATCAGAAAAAACAAATAAATCAATTAAAAAAATTGTTCAATCAAAATTACAATTTGCTTGTGGCATATGTGATTTACGTTTTACAGAAAGAAAATATGTTGATTTACATCGTAATGGGGAATCACATAAAAATAACAAAGAAATATTAAATAATAAATTAACAAAATCAACATATTTTGATGATTTACCAATTGAAATAAAATTAAATATTAATGATGATGAATCACTTGTACTTGAATGTATAACTTGTAAATTTAAAATATCAAAACTTTCAAACCTGTTAAAGCATCTTGATTGTATTGAACACTTTGAAAATTTAGCCAAAATTTATGATGATAATTCATTATTAAGTAATAATAATTTACCAAACGAAATTCACCAAACAGCAATTAATGATATTTTTTATTGTTTAACATGTCGTTGTACAATTAAAAGTTTTGAAAAAATGAAATTACATATTGAAAATAAAAATCATAAACAATCTAAATTACATAATCTACCAAAAAAAAATATTAAAAAAAAATTTATTTCATTTGATGATGTAGAATTACTTGAAGATACAATTGAATTTCCACCAGAAATTAAATTTGTTAGATCTTCTGAACCATATTGGTGGTGTACAGTTTGTCATTGTCCTTTATTTGGTACATCAAGTCATCATACGACTACTGGAAAAATTTGGATTCATATTTCTGGTTATGATCATCAACAAAATATTAAAAATAAAGAAGAAAAATCATCATTTGTTCCAATTAATAAGCTATATAAAGTACGAACTGATTCTAAAGAAAAAACTTGTTTATCATGTAAGCCTTGTAAATTTGATCTTTATGGGGATATCTATGACATTATTCCAGACTGGAATTATCATTTAAGCACCATGAATCATCATCAAAATGAATTAATGTTTGTAAAAAAATATGAAACAACAGAGTAAATAACTGAACAATTAAAAATAATGTTTTATAACATTATTACAGAAGCAGTTGTTTCAAAAAGATATAAAAATATAAAAAAAAAAAACAAATACCAGACTATTATTTTGTTGTACAAATAAATTATTATTTTCAAGCTATATTCATATTAGTTTTTTTTTTTTTAATAATTTTAGAATTTTATTATCAAATAAATTATTAATTTAATTTTTTTATTATATTATACAAAATTTTCTCTTTTACAACTTAATGAAGAATTTACAACAATATTTTAAATTACATTTTATTAATATATTAAATTTTAATTCAATCACCAATTAATAATTTATTGACAAATATTTGACTAAATTGAGTTTTTTTTTTTCATTGATGAATAATAATTAATTATCGTTTGTCGAATTTTTAAAATTTTCAGCAAATGAACGTACAACAAAATATGGTGATTGTGAAATATGAATTTTACGATAACTTCGAATAATTGAATCTCCTACCCAAATACTAAGTACAACATTATTTTTTCTTTTTTTTTTAATTCTATTTGCTCTTTTAAGTAAATTAACAGTTATTTTTGTTCCATCAACAATTAATTGTTCAAGTTTTGGTGAATCATAAATAATAGCATGAATAATTAAATCATTTATTTCATATGTAGCCAAACAATTAAGTGCTTTTAAATGATTAAATGGTCCAAGACGTATTTTTTTTTTATCATTAAAAAGATCTAATGATGCCATTGATAATACTTCAAGTTGTTTAAGTTTTGATAACAAATTAATTCCATTAACTGTTATTTTATTACAACCACTAATATTTAAATATTTTAAATTTTTTAAATTATAAACAATTTCACTTAATAAACTATCATCTATTGTTATACTTTCTTCATATTCTGATTTCATATTTAAAAAATCTAATTTTTCTAAAGTTTTTAGAAAAAAAATTTGTCTTAATTGTACATTTTCTTTTAATGTACAATAACGTAGACATAAATTTTTTAAATCTTTCATTTGATATATATCACCAACTGTTTTCATATCAATATAAAAACCATTTATTGTTAATGAACACAATGAACTAACATTCTGTAAAATAAAAAAAAAAATTTATATATTATATTTAATTATTATTAATTAAAATTAATTTTATAAATTATTAAAAAGTAAAATTAATTTACTTGTAATGTTGGAGTTTTTCCACTATCATTTCTAGCATCTAAATAAATATCTTCAATACAACCTCGTAAACCACTAAAAAAATTAAATGTTGAATCATCAAATAGTGAATGAATTTTTAATATTTTTAATTTTTCCATTCTAGAAAATACATCAAAAAAATCAGCTGATGAATATGATAATAAATCAAGCTCAAGTGATAATAAATTTTGACAATTATAACGAATAATATTCATAACTGTTGAATCATAAAATGCTCCAAGTTTTATACTTTTTAAAAATCTTCCACAACGTATTATAATTCCTTGTAATTCTATTAGAGTTGGTAATTTTCCAGAAAATTCAGTTTTAAGCATTTTTGAATTAGGTAATAAATCAAGATCAGTAATATTATGCCATATATTTGACATTGATATTTTTTTCCATTGTTGACAAACTGCAATAATAACAATAATGAGTTAATTAAAAAAAAAAAAACATATAACAATACAGAACCTATGCTTATTATGAAAATTTAAATTATCATTTATTTAATTAATACCTTTTTCTATTTCCATTTTTTGTTTTATTGGTAAATATGTCAAAATTTTGACAAGGATGTTATCATTAACTTTATCAAAATAACAAATTTTTTTTGGTGTTGAATTATCAATCGACGTAATTGATACGTATGTATTATCACAAGTTTTTAATCGTTTATTCATTGTTATTAAATTAACAAAAAAATTAATTACTGATATAATGATTTGTTAATTATAAATTTTTATTATTGTTAATAATTTTACAAAATTATAACCTAAAAGTATTGTTTAATACAACACACGTGGACAACATTCAACATATGGTCAGAAGCACTGAATCGTAAATATGAAAAAAAAATAAATAAATTTTAGAATGAATTGTAAAATAAAAAAACTGTATAAGTCTCATTCACGCATGCTCACAAAAAAAATTTTTTGTACAAGCAACGTATATACAAAATAGTACTGTAATAATATCTATACGAGATTAAGATGAAAAAATATTAATAACAATTAAAAATATCTATGAATTTTAAATTAAAAATATAAACAAAAAAGAAAAACAATTAATATTTGTACTTTGATTTGAAAAATAATGCATTGTAAACTAAAAATCTATAGAATCCAAATTTTTCAAAATAGTATTTAAACTGTTTTATATGATGTTCAATAATTTTTTAAATAGAAAAGAATATAAACAATTTACTAGCAAAAGATTCGATGATTAATTTGAAAATTTCCATGAATAAATTCATTACTTTTAAATGCTTAATTATATAAAAAAAGAAAAAAAACCTGATGAATAGTTATGAGTTCTTGAATTAAATTATTTTAAATAATTTAAAGTTTTTGTCATGAGATGTATTCATGGTTGTTATTAAAGATATTTTTTTTAGAGTTTTTGTGTCATTTTCATTTACCTAAAAAACATAATCAGTTTTTTTTTATAAAAATATATTTTTTAAAATTGGAGTAAAAATTCCTTGTGCAATTTTTATATCCACTATATACTTTATAAAATATAGTAATATAATATTTTTAAATAAATTTATATACTTAATCAATTTTTAACTTTATAAAATTTACAATGAATTTATTTGTTTATATCTTGATTCAATTGATGAGGAAAGATACATACATCTTCCACATGAAAACTTAAAGACAATAACATAATTATTAAAATTAAAAAAAATAAAACTATATCCAATATAGATGAAAAAATGATTTTTTCTAAAAATAAAATGAGTCGAAACAAATTTAAACTTTTATTACTTGAAAAGTTTATTAACATCTGCGCATGCAACAATCAATAACAATTGCATATAGAAACGTGGGAAAGACCATATGGAAATATTGAATTCTAAAAGTTATCTAAAAAAAAAAAAAAAATATACCACCTTGTGTGCAATTGCAAGTATATGATAACTTGTACGCAAGTCCAGGCTACGAGTTCAGTAATTTTTATAAATCTATTACAAGAAAGATAGTTTTATTTTTTATTTCAAGGCATTTGGTTAAATTATAAAAAATTTTAATAAGCTAAAAGTGTTTAAAATAGTATAACATTTGTTGGAAAATTAAAAACGTTTTGGCCTGGAGCTTGTTTTGTAAATATCCAGAAATATTTTTATAAATTAAAAAAAATAAATTAATTGACATGGCTGATCAGGATGAATTAGAGTTAGATTATCATTTAACATATCCAACATTTAAACAATCAGAATTAAAAAAAAAAGATGATGAATTCGTATTTATTTTTGAGGATCACGATAGACCAGTTATTGTGTTGTTGGGGTGGGCTGGATGTCAAGACAAATATCTTGCCAAATACAGTGCAATTTATGAAGATAAAGGGTAAATAATTTTCTTAATTTTATTATTTTTCAGTATATTACAATTTTTAATTTATATATTTTTACAGTTATATTACATTACGATATACAGCACCTGTAAAATGTTTATTTTGGCGTCGTAATAAAATACCAAATATTGGCAAACGTTTACTCCAGGTCATTTCGGATAGAAAACTTGATCAACATCCAATATTTTTTCATGTGTTTAGTAATGGTGGAGCATTTCTTTATCAACAAATAAGTCTTGCTATTGAACAATCTTATAAAAATACCAGAGTTAATAATTTTTTATTTTTTCAACTTTTATTATTAAAAAATTATTTAAAAACTTATTAAAATTATATTTATTGCTTTTTTGTAATTTTATTAACAGGTAAAAGGTGTTATTTTTGATAGTTCACCTGGGGAAAGAAGAGTCACAGCACTTTTTAAAGCAATCAGTGCTGTTTTAGGTGGTCATCCAATGACAAATATTCCCATGTCACTTTTGATAACAATTTTTTTGTCTATACTTTGGCTGTATGAGGTAAATATTATATTTATTATTTTTATATTTCTTCAAATATTTATTAATTTATATTAATTATAATGAATATACATCAAGGTTTTTGCTCATGCATGGGGAATTGATCACCCAGTACGAACAAATCCAATTGCTCTCACTGAAGAATCACATTCTTGGCCTCAATTATTTCTATACTCAGATGTTGATACGTTAATACCTGCAACGGTATAACAAATTAATCAATTAATTAATAAAAATATAGAAAATTAATTTAAATTTTTAAATATTTACAGGACGTTGAAAAATTTGCAATTCGTCGAGCCGAACGTGGTATTCCTGTGCAACTTGTGATGTTTCGTGATTCACCCCATGTTAAACATTATGCAATTTATCCAGATGTTTATGTTAATACTGTATGTAATTTTATAAACGATTGTTTATCGTTTAGTAACAAATTATCATTTGATAAAAAATTAAACAATGATAATTTATCAGATGATGATAATAAAATTAATGAAGAAATGACATTTAAATTTCAAGAAAATATTTTAGGATTAACAAAACCAATTATTACAAAACGTGGTATTGGTCAATTAATTTATCGTGAAGTTGATAGAAAAAAATTAAACTAAATAATTGATTACTCGAAAAAATAAAAAAAAAACTTTTAAATTCATTTACATTAATTTTATTTTGTGTAAATAAAAATTGTTAATCTCTTTTTTGTTTTTTTTTTTTATTTTGGTACTCAACAAGCTGGTCTTGTTATTATCAATTTTTTAATTATCAAAATAATTGATGTAAAAGAATTTAGATAAATTTATTTGTACAAAAAAAATGTGTACAGTTTAGAAAATTTAAAAAAAAAATCAAAATTAGAGAATGTTTATCAACTAAAGTCTGATTTTATGATTGAGAATAATAAAATATTTATTTGTGTTAATTATGAAAAAAAAACAAAAAAATTGAATTTAGTTAAATGTATAATAATAATAATAATAATAAAAAAAAAAAAAAAGGTTTTTTGGTTTTTTTAGTAATAATTTATCAACAATTTAATTAAATCAAAATAATCTTTTATGTATATTATTCAGTTTTTTTTCGTTTTTTTTTCATATTTACAATAAGTTTTCTCATTTTTACATCATTTACAATTTTTTTTAGTAATTTTTCATTAATTTATAAACTTAATGAAACAATTAAAAGCAATATTATGCGATGATTATTTTATCACACGATTGAGAAAGAGTCTAATTATAATTATAATTATTTAAAAAATACAGTGGCAGCATGATATGTTTATCTAGTCATATAGCTCATGTAAAAAAAAAAATATATATATATATATATATACCAAGAAGTATGTATATATTTTTCACTTGCCATAAAAATACTTGTTTATTTTATACAATTGGCAATGCAGAACTGTGTCCTTGATAAATTATAGCACCAGTAAAATTAATAGCAGCTGCTAATGCAAATACTGGCATCCATCTACCACTTGATGCAGTAACTAATTCTGCAGTAAGTGGTCCACAAAGAATACCAGGTATTGTTGCAATTGTATTCGATATTGCAAATGTTATTCCTGCATGATTTGGTGCAACATCAGCATGATTACTTAAATGTCCAGCTGAATTACATGCACACAGGCCCATTGAAATTGATACAAAACTAAATAGATATAATAAATTTATTAAAAATATATATATTATATCAAAATGTTATTATAAATTAATAATTATTAATTCAACTTACATCACAGCCGCAAGTAAATTATTCACAGCACAAAATGCTAAAAGAAATAATCCAGGTCCAATTAAACCAATATTTGTCATTAATCTTCTTACTGAAATAATTGACCATCTTTTTTGAATTAAATTATCTGCACAATGCCCAGCAACTAGAAAAATTGAATTAACAAAAAAAAAATAATAATAACAATGATAATAATAATAATTACTTTGAATATTTTATCAATAAATATTTTAATTATAACTTACTTATACCAACAAGAGAATTTACAATATATGGAAGAGCAGTAAGACTAAGACTTTCTTTATCTGCTGATAAATTTTTAGCTAAATATGTTGGTAACCACTGCATAATAATATAATTACTCCAATTCATTGCAAAATGAGCTATATACAATGACCAAAGTGGCCAATGATAAATCATTTCCATCCAACGAATATTTCTATTTTGTGATACCTAAAATTAAAATATTATTAGTATTTATTTTGATGAATGACAACAGATAGTCAAGTTTAAATACCTTTGGCACAAATAGAGGTATTTCATCTTGTGTATTTGATTCATTATAAAGGACCATCCATATCATCGTCCAAACAATACCAAATGTACCAAATAAATAAAAACCAGTTTGCCATACTATCCTAGGACATATCTAAAAATAAAGTAAAAAAAAAATTAAAAGAAAATTACAAGTTTTTTTTTATAAATAGTTTAGTAATTAATTTAACTTACAATTGAGGCAAAAACTTGTCCAACAGATCCAGCAGCAACAAGATAACCAAATGCTCGTGATCTTTCTTCAACTGGTACACTGTGTGCGAATAAATGAAATATAACAGGTAAACCTAAAATTAAATAAATAAATAAAAAATTTAATAACGTTTTATAATTTTTATTTTTGAAATATACTTATATTTAATTTTTAATTATTTTACCTAGGCCTTCACCAAGACCAAGAATAACTCTACAGGTAATTAATAGAGGAACTGAATGTGCTAAAAATGGAGTTATTACTGTACTTATTGACCAAAGAAGTACAGCAGACATCAGTACTGTTTTACAACCAAATTTACTTGCTGTACATGCTCCAATAATCTTAAATAATAATAAAAAAAAAAAGAAAATATTAGTATGTTATTTTGTTATAATAATGTATTTTAAAAATAATATATAATCAATTACCTGACTTGTAAAATATCCAAAGGCAAATGCTGAAAGAATCCAGCCTTGTAAATGAAGACTCCAATTGTATTCATCTGACATTGGTACTATTGCTATTGGCATTATTAATCTATCAGCTGAATTTATGAAATTTGCTGCTGAACAAAGTGCAACAATTCGCGATGTGCGAGGTATCATTGATAGTCTTGGCATTTTTAAATTTTTATTTTTATTAATAAATTGTTTAAAAAATATTTTTCATAAATTCAGTAAATACATTTATAAAAAAAAACTTAACCTCTTTGTTTAAATAATAAATTTTAAAATTATCCAATTATTTTAATAAATATTTTTAATCTATCAAAAATAATTTTTTTAATCATTATTGACATTTCATTTATAAATTTAAAACTTTTTTTTTCATAGTTTTTAATATAGTTATTAATAAAAGTCTATTATTTTTATTGTGTCCACGTAAACAGACTGATTTTGACGTGTCGCCAAAAAAAAAAAAAAAAAATTATTATTATTATTTATAGAGTTCTAGCTTATCTACTACAACTGTCTGAAAAATTATTAAAAAAAAAAAAAAATGCATTGATAAATAATTATTTAAATGTGAAAAAACAACTTTATTTTGTAAAATTTTTTATTCAATTTTTAATAAAAAATAATATCAATATTTATCATTAGATTATTCTTTATTTATTAATATTATTTTAAATAGACATTAACAAATATTTATATTAAAAAAGTTTTTACAGAATTAAAAATAAAATAAAAAAAAATTAATTAACATAATCGATTGATAATGAAGTCATTTACTAATCTATATATTTGTATTCCTGACTGAAATAGTTAAAATAAAGACTTAAAAATTATTAACAAGTATTTTCTAAATTAGCAAAACAATTATATTCTTGAAATTTGTCAATATGTATAATTATTTTACAATATAAAGATTTATAAATTTGTTCTCAAACTCACTTTGTTATTAAACTTAAAGTTCTGAAAACTTTGTATATACAAAAATCACTTTTTAAAATGTTAATACATAATTTAATAATCAAATTATATGAGTAATATTTGGAAAGTATTAATAGCCCTTGAACAAACTTCTATCAATGCATCAAATGGATCAGTTGAAATACTTAATTCAGTTATTAAAGGTATTGCATTGATATATAAAGTAACCATAAATTTATTATCATTTCCTTTTGTTATTAAAAATTCTAACTCAAGTTCCATTTGTTCTAAAATTTTTTGCATTGGTTTAATAAATTTATTATTAAACTCAAATGGATCTTGATAATGTTCACTATCATTATTTTTAATTAATTCATTTAGTTCATTATTAACTTTTTTTCGTATTTCAATATCATAACGTTCAATAATTTTTTCATGATACTTAGAAACTGTTACACCAAGATTAGCTTTCCTTGTTATTTTATTTTTTGATAATTCAAGGAATAGTTTTTTTATTTTTTCATGCATCAATGTTGTGTCATCATTAATATATAAATCTGTAACTTCTGTCATTGGAGCAGTACTATTACTAATATCTGATAATACATTGCTTATTTTTTCATACATTTTATAAGCAGCATCGTGTTTTGCTTGTTTTTTTGTTGTTGCTGTACCTTCTTCTTTAAATCCTGATACTGTACATTGAAGTGTAAATATTCTTGCATGAGGTGGTCCTATATCACTTATCACATCGTATACAGGTTCATTCAATTCATTTTCAGCACATAAATCCTATAAAATTTATAATAATTATTAAACATTGATATTTCAGTTAATAATATATATGCGTATTAATATCTATATATGTACCTGAAGTGCTCCAATTGCATTTAAAAATGGTTGTGATGGATCGACTATGTAAGATGTAAATTGTGGCTTTGGTATTCTAACTGGTGAGTCAGCTGGTGTTGGTGGTAATGCCAAAAATCCATTATTTTCAGCAATAAGTTCAAGCATTTTACTTGCAGCAATATGTTTTGCTGTTTTTTTACATCTTCCTGTACCTTTTGCAACTAAACCCTCACAAGCAACACTCCATGTAAATGTATTTTCATGTGTTCCACCACCATCATGAATCAATTGATATTTTGGCACTTGGCCTTTTTTCACCATCATCTCTTGGAGTATTGATATAGGCGTTTTTGTCATTGACATTTGTACTTGTTTTAAAATTACTTTTTGGAATCTAAATTAATAAAATTTGTTATTTAAAAATTTATTAATAAATAAACCTAACCTGAACTTTATTAATATTGATTTTTGTAATCATTAATTAAAGTTTATTATGAATTTGGTTAAAATATATAAACGTTTCTAGTATACTTACAGAAAATAATGATGAGTTTAAAATTGTATAAAAATAAAGACAAATTTATTTTTATATTAAAAATAAATCTACCGCTCAATTTTAGGATGTTTGTAATCAAGACGTTTAACAATTCTTGTAATTCTTGTCAACTTATTGTTCAAAAATTTTTGTAGTTTAGTTCTCTATTACTTTTGTTAATTATAAATAAAAAGTTGATACCTATATTTATTTTTCAGTCAAATTGAAAAAATAAATTCGTCTACCAGTACATACCAGTGCATGAACAATAACATGAGTTTTGAGAGCGTGTTCAACAGTGATGGGTAATTTTACGATTTTCAAAGTACCATACGTTCAATACGTATGACACGTGTGATATGTGTGATAGTTGAAAGCAGTGTTGGGTAGTTAAACGATTCTTACGTTTAATACTTTCATACCAGTATTATACTATTTATCTGTATGAAAGTATGAAACTTAGAAACGCCCCCTATGGCATCAGAATTTTCTACCATACAAGCCTGAAGCTCTCAACTGTCGAATTCTCACGTTAATATAAATAAATGAATAAATAAACATTATAATATTGCAAAGTTAACGACCAAAATAAACAATGTTTTCCATTTTATTTTCAATAATTTATTGTTAGAATAGTGATGAAATAAAAAATCAAAAACAACTAAATACTATAGTATAATCAATTGAACTGTTCTTAGATATATATATATATATAGTATATTAATATTAATATGACTCGAGGAATATCAATTTTTGGTTTATAGAAGTAATCTATTCAAGTATTTACTTCAACTCAATTTTTTTGTTAATTGAAAGTACATTTTAACTAGCAATGATTATTAGTAAGACGTTGTAATTATTAAAAAATAATTTACAAGCTTTTATTTAACAAAATATTAAAGATCAAATAGTTAAGAGAGTGCATAAATTGTCTTAAAAAAACAGTACATTTGTGAATTAATTTAAACCAATAATTAGATAAATTAGTAAAAGTAATGATCAATAATTTATTTGTTTATCAAATGATAAACCAAAAAATAAAAAAAAATCAATTCAAAATAGTGTATATGAAAATTCCCATAGATGGCATTACTAAAGTGGTATGAAAGTATGAAACTTAAGCGGTAATATACCGGTATTATACCGAGGTTTACGACCGTACACTGCGGTATTATACCAACCAACCACTGGTCGAAAGTGCTTTCTTTTGCGATTTATTTTTTTTCCAATTTATTTTTACGCATGCGCACTTGGATGCACCGTGAAATATACGTCAAATTCCAAAAATGTAAAAAAAATTTAAATCATTATTATTATTCCTTTTTCCTTTTAATATGTTTTCCTCTCCTTTTGCTTTTTCCCCTTTTTAAATTTTCCTTTGTAACATAAAATAAAATAAAACAATGAATTTTCTGTAACAAAGAAAATAAAGAAAAATTTCAACACAATGTATAATATGTAATTTAGTCTAGAATAAAATTTCGTACAATAAACATCTTGCTCCAAACTAAAATCTTTTCTGTAATTAAATTAATTTAATTTTTTTATAAATAAATTAAATAAAACAACTTAAAACAACAATAATAAATGTATATATAATTATATTTATTATTGAATAAATACAATAAAATAAAATCATTAAATTTCGATAGAGTAAAAGTAATAATTTGATTTAAAAATATTTAGTGATATTCTGGTAAAAAAAACTTGTGGTACCACACCACAAATTGGTGACCCCGACGTGATATTTATTAATCCAGAATATTAATTAATTGTTAAAAACATCATAAAAATCATGGACAATGATTTTCTGTTGAATTTCAATGCAACGAGTACGGATGGTACCAGCAACCAGTCAAGCCAACACGATCAGACCACTCTGGTTGGTCTCAACGAGGTCCAAAGAGCTATGGTCAGCAGGATGGTGAACGAAAGCCTGGTGAATACTATCAGCAAGCAACAGGTACCAAATTTTTTTAAAGATAAACCTGAACTTTGGTTTATATTACTCGAAGCAGAGTTTAATGCATCAAAAACACGTAATGACGAGACCAAGTATTACTCAGTCATCAGAGCATTGGATCCAGAAACACTTCAACTAGTGACAGACATACTGCATAATCCACCTGCAATAGATAAATATAAATGTATAAAAGAAACATTAATAAAAAGAACATCTGTTTCTCGTGAGAAACAAATACACCAGCTGCTAAAAGAAATGGATTTAGCTGATAAAAAGCCAACACAACTCCTCAGGGAAATGAGGGAACTAGCTGGTGATTCAGTGAGTGACGACATGCTGCATCAACTTTGGCTTGACAGGATGCCACATCACATTAAACCCATTCTGGTAGCATCACCAAACTTAAATTTAAATGCTGTTGCTGAAGTAGCTGATAGAGTAACCGACATCACAAGAAGCTCATATGTCATGGCCACTTCAACATTCAGCCAGAAAGAAGCACCACCATCAGCATCATTCACTCGTCTGGAACAGAGATTAGATAATATGCAACAAATGCTAGTAGAATGTTTTAAAGAAATAAAAGAATTAAAACTTAGTCATACCAACAAAAATTCAAGATCAAGGTCAACATCCAGATCCAGATCATATGCACAATCTGATAAAAAAATATGTTTTTATCATCATCAATTTGGTAACAAAGCTAACCGTTGTACACCACCTTGTGCATACGTATCATCACCACAGGGAAACTAAATTGTCTGCCACCAGTAGGAGCAGTTGGTGACAGTCATGATGCTGCTTTTAAACCAGACTTGTACAAGGAACTTCGACTACATGTATATGATAATGGAACACATCAAAAGTTTCTCATAGACTCTGGATCCATCGTATCCATCATACCAAGTTGTACCATCAAAAACAAGATACAGTCTGATTTAAATTTATACGCAGCTAATTGCTCCATCATCCATACATATGGATCACAAAATTTAAAACTAAACCTGAACCTGAGACGAGAGTTTAATTGGCCATTTATAATTGCAGATGTACAAGCAGCAATTATTGGTGCTGATTTTCTCACACATTATGGTCTTCTCATTGACCTGAAAAACAAACAATTAATAGATTCAACAACTAAATTAACAACAAAAGGTGAAACAATCAACACAAATAACATCAACATATCAACCATCAACTCATCAATACCATACTTTCATCTTCTTGAAGATTACGTTGAAATTACCAGGCCTTTCACCAAAGCAAACACTAACAAATCTGGTTATACACATAAAATATTAACCACTGGAAAACCAGTTGGTGAAAGATGTCGAAAGCTAGCTGGTGAAAAAGCTGTTGCAGCCAAAACACAGTTAAACGAACTTCTTGAAGCTGGAATAATACGACCATCAAGTAGTCCATATGCTAGCCCAATTCATCTCACACGTAAGAAGACAGGTGAATGGAGACTCTGTGGAGATTATAGAAAATTAAACAGCATAACACAACCTGACAAATATCCACCACCAATGATACAAGATTTATTTCCTTACCTGGATAAAAAGAAAATTTTTTCAACATTGGATCTAGCCAAGGCATATCACCAGATACCTATGGACGAGGATGACAGCCAGAAAACAGCAATAATAACCCCCTGGGGATTATTTGAGTACACGGTGATGCCATTTGGTCTTCGTAATGCTTGTCAGACCTTTCAACGATACATCGATTCAGTCTTCAGGGATTTACCATATGTTTTTGTGTATATTGACGACATATTGGTGTCATCAGAAAGCCCTGAAGAGCATCAACAGCATCTAAAAGAGGTATTTAACAGACTAAAACAACATTACCTGACCATTAATATAAACAAATGCCAATTTGGCAAACAAGAGGTTAATTTCCTGGGCTATACAATCAACCAGAATGGTTTTACACCTATGAAGAACCAACTGGACAAAATTATTAATTATAACAGACCAGAAAACATCATGGAACTTCGCAGATTTCTTGGCATGATAAATTATTACAGGAGATGTATACCACAAGCAGCTCATATGTTATTACCATTGAATAATTATCTGAAAAATGCCAAGAAAAATGATAAAAGAAAAATTGAATGGACTGATACATCAAACAAAGCATTTGAAGAATGTAAAAATTGTCTAGCTCATATCACACGACTATCATTTCCATCACAAACAGCACCAGTAATCCTCAACACTGATGCATCAACAACAGCAATTGGAGCATCGTTGGAACAGCTGGATGATGATAACAATTGGGTACCAATTGGTTTCTTCTCGAGGAAGCTAAGTGATGCTGAAAAAAGATACAGTACATATGATAGAGAACTGTTAGCTGTCTTTGCTGCAATTAAACATTTCAAACACTTACTGGAATGTCGTCCTTTTAAAATCAAGACTGATCATAAGCCACTCATCCATATGTTCAGCAAGAAGCTGGACAAAGCATCAGAACGTCAAATAAGACAAATAGATTACATATCTCAATTTACAAACGATATAATTCACGTAAAAGGAGAAGACAATGTCGTAGCTGATGCTTTATCACGTATCAACACCATCACAATGCCAACAAAACTTGATACTCAGACAATCCATGAAGCACAAACAAATGATACTGAGTTACAAAACATAATTGATGGTTCAACTTCATTAAAACTACATGAATTGTCCTTGGACAATAACATCAAGATATTTTGTGATATAAATAACAACATCATCAGGCCATACTTGCCAAAAACACTTAGACATTCAGCATTCCAAGTAATACATAACCTCTCACATCCAAGCATCAGGAACACATCTAAAACATTAAGAGAAAAATTTGTGTGGCCATCAATCAAGAAAGATGTGGTAAAATGGGCAAAAGAATGCATCGAATGTCAAAGGGCAAAAGTCCAACGACATAACAAACCTAGTCCAGAGAAAATAGCAGTACCAGATGATCGTTTCAGCCATATACACATTGACATCATAATGTTACCAAATGTCAATGGTTATCAATATTGTCTAACCATCATTGACAGGTTTACAAGATGGCCAGTGGCTGTACCACTTAAAAATATCACAGCTGAAACCATTACAACAGCACTATTTGATCACTGGATAGCCCAGTTTGGAACTCCAATCACCATCACATCTGACCAAGGGACACAGTTTGAGTCTGCTTTATTTCAAGCTCTTGCTAAATTTATTGGTGCTCGTAAAAATAAAACAACACCATATCATCCACAATCAAATGGACTAGTAGAAAGATGGCATAGGACTTTGAAAGCAGCATTAATGTGTTCACCAAAACCATGGCTTGAAATATTATCCACTGTGATGTTGGGACTACGTATGAGTTTTAAAGAAGACATACAAGCAACACCTGCTGAACTGGTATATGGTATTGGTCTCAGACTACCAGGTGAATTTTTTATAACAAATACTACATCAACCAATCCACAAATATTTCTGGAACAACACAGAGAAATAATGAGAGCTTTAAAACCAACACCAACTGCTCACCACAATAAAAGCAAAATGTTTATATTGAAGGATATAAATACATGTTCACACGTGTTTATCAGATCCGATAATACCAAAGCTCCTTTGGAAACACCATATACAGGTCCTTTTAAAGTGGTACAAAGAGTATCAAACATTATCTATAAAGTAAACATAAATGGTATAAACAAAAATATATCAATACAAAGGCTGAAACCAGCATACATAAACAAAAACGATACAGACTTGGATAATACTCTTGATGACAATTCAACACAACAAATACAACAACATCAATGGGGCTCATCCATGGATCCACCAACAAAAACATACAAACGCAGAAACGTCACTTTTTCACCAGGTGAAAAGCGACTTAGGAGGGAGTAGTGTGGCGCTTGCATCAACAACGCATGCGCACTCGCGTTTGTTTACAATATTTGACACATCTTGGCAAGGTTATGTATGTTGGGTTATGTTTTGAAAATACAATAATAACAATAATAAATCAAAGTTTCCATATTTGTGCGTGGCGCTCGCAACAGCGGCGCATGCGCATTGATAGATACACACACATTCGAAACATACATGTAAAAAAAATTTAAATCATTATTATTATTCCTTTTTCCTTTTAATATGTTTTCCTCTCCTTTTGCTTTTTCCCCTTTTTAAATTTTCCTTTGTAACATAAAATAAAATAAAACAATGAATTTTCTGTAACAAAGAAAATAAAGAAAAATTTCAACACAATGTATAATATGTAATTTAGTCTAGAATAAAATTTCGTACAATAAACATCTTGCTCCAAACTAAAATCTTTTCTGTAATTAAATTAATTTAATTTTTTTATAAATAAATTAAATAAAACAACTTAAAACAACAATAATAAATGTATATATAATTATATTTATTATTGAATAAATACAATAAAATAAAATCATTAAATTTCGATAGAGTAAAAGTAATAATTTGATTTAAAAATATTTAGTGATATTCTGGTAAAAAAAACTTGTGGTACCACACCACAGTATGAAAGTATGAAACTTAAGCGGTAATATACCGGTATTATATCGAGGTTTACGACCGTACACTGCGGTATTATACCAACCAACCACTGGTCGAAAGTGCTTTCTTTTGCGATTTATTTTTTTTCCAATTTATTTTTACGCATGCGCACTTGGATGCACCGTGAAATATACGTCAAATTCCAAAAATGTAGTACGTCAGGGGCTAAGGGGTGTGTTCATAATCACGGATTATTTCTACATTTGATGAATTCCCCGAATAAAATCCCCTCAGCGTTCAGAAAAACCCGATATGTGTAAAATATATTCCCCAGCGCGTTCAGAATCGCGCGTTATTCTCCCCAAACAATATGGCCGCATAATAAATAAAATATAATAACGTGAATTATTTAATAAATAAAAACAAATGCTGATTGTTGCTGATATAAAATTATTTGTTGTACTTCAAATGGACAATTACACTAATATATATATACATATAGGCATATATATATATTAGTTATTGAAAACAGTAAATATTGGTGTGATTATTGTTGTTTGTGTTGTTACTGTTGCTGTTGATTTTTCTGAACGCGCTGGGGAATATATTTTACACATATCGAATTTTTCTGAACGCTGAGGGGATTTTATTCGGGGGATTCATCAAATGTAGAAATAATCCGTGATTATGAACACACCCAGTAAGAGGTGCCTTCTTTCGCTAATTAAGTTTTTTACTTCATTGCGCATGATCATGAGTTTTGATGTAAAAACAGTAGTGTCGAATATAATAGTGGTGTCATTAGGTGCTCCCTTCGCTAATTTATTTTTTTATTTCATTGCGCACGATCATGAGCATGCGCATATTATACAAAATTAAAGAAAAAACATTGGCATCTAATATGTTATTAGCGTCATTACTCAAGAAATAAGGATCAAAACATAACCTTATCAGCTCATTACGTACTACGCTTTTCCTTTTATCTCATTGCGCATCGGAGTGCGCATGTGTAAAAATAAATTGGAAAAAAAATAAATTGCGAAAAAAAACACCTAACAGTAGGTTTTATTTTTTCGCATGCGCACTAAGATAAAAGTCAGTTCACAAAAGTGTAGTATGTAAAAGGCTGATAAGGTTATGTTTTGATCCTCATTTTTTGATATTGACACTGATGACTTTTATGACTAATATGACATATTCGATGCCACTATTTTTTCATCAAAATTGAA
Source organism: Lysiphlebus fabarum (assembly GCA_011426435.1). NCBI lineage: Eukaryota > Metazoa > Arthropoda > Insecta > Hymenoptera > Braconidae > Lysiphlebus > Lysiphlebus fabarum. The sequence goes on from WSYQ01001287.1 coordinate 27,362, forward strand.
TTATATGCGCATGCTCATATAGAAGAAAGCACCTAATAATATATTTGACGCCACTGTTTTTTCATCAAATATCTATAATATGCACATGCTCATGATCATTGATCATACGCAATGAACATAAATTAGCGAAAGAAATCACCTAGAAAGGTCTGAGGGGTATGGTAATAATCAAACTGCGCATTACGTGGGTGTAAATCTCCAAAGAATTATCTTTCGATTTAAAAAAAATAACTTGAAAATCTTGTTAAGGGGTGCTTACTTTCATGAACTCAGTGTTCAGAACACTGATGTGATCTCCATCAGCGCACGCGTATACGCAGATGCGCAAAATTATTTATTTTAAAAAAAATGGCTGTGCATTGGTGCCGGTATTATATTTATATTTTTCTTGAATTAACATTTGTGTACCAACCTAAAAATATTGAAATTTCGAAGTTCGACGTTTGACAATATTGATATACCTACATATAACAAATTGTTAAATAAATATGGAAATTGACAAAATGCTTAATTTTGAAATTTAACACACGAATGTTAATTGTCGGTGGTTGTCGCCGCCAATGCACAGCCAATAAATAATTTTGCGCATCTGCGCATACGCGTGCGCTGATGGAGATCATATCAGTGTTCTGAAGACTGAGTTCATGAAAGAAAGCACCCAAGATTTGTAAAGAAAGCTTTGCAAGAAAAATCTCCTGAAAACTTGCGCGTAGATACACCGCTTTAAGGATGACATTGAGAGAAATTAGAAATACATTTTTTTTATTTGTTTTACCGCACTTGTAAGTTATTTATTGTTTATTCATGATTAACAAGATTTTAATCATTAATTAATGAATGATATAATTTCATGGAATATCCAGTAGATGGCTGAAAATAAAGCCTGTAACTGATAAGTTGAATCCATACGCAAATATATATAAATGAGAATATTAATTATTAATATTCAGAAACCCCAATGCTCGTAAATCTCGTTTGATTATTTCGATAACCGAATTATCGATTGATTGAATTGGTGGTCTAACTGGACCTGGATCAATAGGTGACAGCAGAGTCATAATTGGTTTCATTGTTGCTACCCAGTGTCCTTCATGAATAAAATGATAAAATAAATATATATATATATATATGTAGATAAGTACATATTACCATAACTTTTTCTAGAAACCAAAAAAATTAAGAATAACTACCATGTTTTGATATAGCAGCCACAGCTTGCGACAATAAATCTTGAAATTTTTTGGCTTCTGAAAAATCACCTTTCATTCCTGCATCAATGATATCAAGTCCAAGTTTACCAAACATATTTACACTTGTTGGGATAAATGCTTTCATACCGATCGCACATCCTGCTGACATGATCTAAATAGTTAAAAGAAATATTTTCATCAATCAATGAAAACTGTTATTGCAATCTATACCTATAATAAATATTAATTGTAGTTATATTTATTCTTATAGAAATAAATATTTATACTTGATCGCTTCCTAAGAAAATTGTAAATTTTCCATTATTAGCACGCAAAGCAGTCCCTCCTTCTTCTAAATTTGGACTTGTATATTTGATACCGACAAATGTTGGAACATCGTCTTCAATTTGATCAAGAAATTGTCCCATAGGAACTGAAAAAAAAATGTATTAATTTATACAAGTTTATAATTTGATAAAATAAATTTTATTTGTCTTACTGTTTACTCCAGTAAACATAGGTATATGATAGTACAAGAGTGGTGTTTTAGGAGCTGCATTTCCAACAATTTTTAAATACTCAATTAATTGTTTTGACTCAATTGGTTTGTAGTACAATTCAGGAAGACAAAGTATAGAATCTGCATTAATTTCTTCTGCGTGTTTTGCCTATAAAAAAACATATATCATATACTTTTATTTATTTATGAATTTATATTATTTATCTTGGCAATAACATACAAGGTCAAGAACGTCTGGTAACGATGCACCACCAATTTGAATCATCAAGTGTTGTTTTGTAACTTTAACGGCATTTGCCCAAGCCTCAGCAACTTGTTTTCGTTCTACCACTGACATTGACATGCCTTCTCCAGTAGTTCCATTAACTTTTTTTGATAAAACACGCAATATAAACAATAAAATTACAAATGAGAATCAATTTAATTCTAATCTTGGTTACATATAATATTTAATGTATAACATCAATTTTCAATTAATTGGTTTGACTGTACCTAAAACACCTTTGATACCATTGTCCAATAAGTATTTAGCATAAGCTGGTATTATTTTTAAATTAAGCTGAAAACTGTTTAAACAAATATTAATTTTAATTAAGCATAAATGAACGTTATCAGTTAATTTACCTTTTAGTAAACGGACTAAATACTGGCACACAAAAACCCTCAAAAAAGTATGATAAACGCTAAAAAAAAGTCAATTGATATTATATTATAAATATAATTTAAGATAAAAATATTTTAATATTAAAAAAAAAAAAAAATTAGAATAACAGTTTTAAAATTACCGGCATTATAATATGTTAAATATATAATTTATTTTTGTGTACCACACTGTTTCGTAGTTCATATAATATAACTCTGCCAGCACAATATCAGTTGAGAGCGTGTATATATTTTTTTTATTGACTGAAAATACAGATAAATACAGATAACACTGAGATAAAACACATATATAAATATATATCGCATATATTTATGCTGAAGGTCATTTAGCAAAACATTATTGGGATTATAACGACACTTTTTTTATTTTATCGTTATTTGGTCATATTTATTATTATTATAACTCATTATGATAATAATCATTATCATAACTCGTTTTTATTACTTGAAATTATGAAAAAATAATTAATTAATTGTTACTGAAATTACTATATGACTATATGTATATGCATGTATTTTTTTATGGAAAGAATTCTTATTGAAAAATAAAAAAAATTAAAATATCTGATGCAAATTTTAAAATTTAATAATTAAATAAGAACCATCTTGATAAAGTAGACTTCTTCCTATCATCATGGGTGCTTTGTTTTTTTTTTCTTATTTTTCTTTCTTTCTTTCTTTTTAACAATTCCAAGAAATGAAAGGCTATTTGTCAAACCTCCACAATAAATATCTCAATGCAAGGTTATATATATGATATAAACTGATATAGACGTTTTATGGCAAACTGTGACAAACAATACTACAATAGGTATATTTTAACAAAGATATTTATAACAAACTTCAACGAGGTACCTAACATCGATATCATTATTCAATATATTATTCAATTTTCAAGTTTGTCGATTTAATTATTATTATTATTATTATACTAAGTCATTTACTTTTGATTATTCATGTTTTATAACATTTTTATTAAATGATTTTACAGTTAATTTTTGTGTACACTTAATGCTTATGCAATCATATTATTATTTAATATATAGGATCTATTTATAAATATTATGAAACAATTGAATCAAAGCACGTGTTAAATATTATTGTTGATGCATATAATACAGTCCTACACTTTTACAATATAATTTTAGTTAATTATAAATTATTTATTAACAATTTAAATCTTGTGAAATAAGTAATGATGAGTTCAATAAAGAGACGTCATATTGAGGAAAAACAACAACAAGCTTCTGATGATCATGTTCATGAGATGAAGGATCTCATCAATACATTGAGTTTGGATTCATTAGCACAAATATTCATGTTGTTACCAATCTCTGAAAGATTATTCATGGATAAAGGTATATATCATCATCAAATAAAAACTAAAATATTTTAATATATTAAATAAATGTTTTCATTTATTTTTTTTTTAATTTGATGTTTTTGGTTCCATGCAGTTTGTTTCAGATGGCAAGAAGCTTGTCAATTAGCTTGGTCAGACATTAAAAAATACGAATGTAGTATATCACTTAGACGTGCTTATGATAATCGCTTATTGACACAATCAGACGTTAAAAAAATATTATTGTATTGTGGGGTTTATTTGAGAGAATTGACTCTTTCTAAAATTGGTGATTCAAGTATCATGCCAATCGTTGGTGATCATTGCAAAAATTTAACAAGACTTGAAATTTTTATTGACGGTTGTCGGAGAGATAATACTGATTTTTACATTCAAACATGTGCACAGTTGAGTAAATTGAAATATATTAAAATAAAAATAATTAAACCCTTTTCATATAAGATACCAAGTTTTCTTTCTAAAATAATTGATGCTCTCACGGAAATTATTGAAGAAATTCATTTGTTTTCTAACAGCGAGTACTATCCAGTAAAACTAGTTTTCATGGTAAGTTTAAAAAATATTATTATCTAAAAAAATAAACTACATGCAATACACATACCAATATATATATTTATATATTTTTTCAGAATTTAAAGAAATTTAACAATCTCCAAAAATTAACAATGAGTGGCTTTGAACTGAACAATATTATTCAAGAAATATTGGAAGAAGAAACACTTGTTTATCTCAATATCAAAGAATATCAGATTAATAACAAAAAATTGGTATTCAATCGACTTGTTAATTTGGAATACATCATTGTCGATATTGCTGGTCCTCTTGAAGACACAGTCATTTTGAATGTACTAAACAATATTTTTAGAATATGCAAAAATCTAAAACATCTTGAGTTGTCTAAAATTGAATTTTTTATAGACGACAGTTTCGATAATGATGAATCTGAAATTTTTGTTGAAAACTGATCAAACCTTAAAAATTTAGTTTATCTGACTGTTTGTTGGGAAATTACTGATGAATTTGCGATACAAATGGTAAACTATTGCAAAAATCTGAAATACTTGGATCTTTCTTTAAATGATTTTACAAGTGATACTGCTTTAAAAATATTGACAAAACTAGAAAACCTTGAATCTTTAAAAGTGTGTAGTATAATACCACTTAATCGTCGACTATCTTCTACATCCATTCTTGATGATTTATCAAAACTACAATATCTTAAACATTTAGATTTATCAAATGTTAAAAATAAAATTCAAGATAGTACTGTTATTGCTATTGCTAACAGCTGTAAATATTTGAAATATTTAAATATCACCGGTAACCGAGAAGAAATTGCTGAAATTAGTTTCAATACTTTAACCAATTTGGAAAAATTACGAGAATTACATGTTTCAGATAATGATAATGTTACAGATAATTTTATCGTTAAATTAAAGAATATGAAACGTTTGTATTGTGGTGGTTGTAAAAAACTTACGGATGCTGGTGTCATTCAGTTTATAAAAAATTGTCCAGATCTTGAAACACTTGATCTCAGCAACATGGATAATATTACAATTGATACAATTAATACTGCTGATCAGGCAACAAAAAATCGTATAAATGATAAATACTTGAGTTTAGAGGTTGATTTAAAATTAATAGATAAAATTGATCAACTGAAACTTGAATCAGACTGGTTGTTATTGGAAAAATGATTATATTATTATATACAATAAATAAATCATCTTTTTCTGCATTTATTAATAAATCTATACGCGCATTTAATAAAATTTTTACTTATCAATAATAATATTACTTGATTAACTAGCATAATATTATTAGTAAAAATCTGTATAACATTTTAAAATTAAATAAATTATTATCAGCATAAGAAACGTTCAAATAGATTTAAAAAATTTAAAATAATCAAAACATAAATCTTAAATGAACAAAATTATTGTCATCATACTCATTTCACTTCTGTAAAGGTTTGTTAAAACAAAAATACAGATAAATATGCTTTTTCCTATTTTATTTTTTTGTAATTCATTGTAATAATTTATTGTAATTTATTGTAATCAATATTATATGTTGATTATTGTTAATGTTATACTGATATGATTATTGCTGATAATTATGCAACTCAAAAACGTGTAAATGTATTATTATTATTATTTTAAATATTCATATTCAAAAAAGCTTTTTGTTCAATAATTAATATTCTCAATGTTTCGTTCTTCATGAAAAAAAAAAATTGTATTTAAATTATTATAATGTTAAATAATAAATTGCATTTATTATTTATGGGAAGAATAAATTCTTATTGAAAAAAAAAAAAAAAAAATTAAATTATCTGATACAACTTTTGAAATTTAATCAATAAATACCATCTTGATAAAGTAGATTTCTACTTATCATCATGGGTGTTTTGTGCAGTTTTGTGTTTTTTTTTTTTTTTTTTTTTTTTCAATTCCACAGTTTCACAATTCCAAGAAGCCTTCAACTATAAATATCTCAAGGTTATATGACGTTTATGGCAAGCTGTGGCAAACAATAGCAAGTCGACAAATCCAACAAATTCATCGGTCAAACACCACACCGCATTTATTAAATTTGTCATATTTCACTTGTTAGTGAACAAAGTATATAAATTATAATTAATTATTTGTAACCTTTATATAGTAATATTAAAATAAATAAACGGTTGCATTATAATCACTGAATCATTATTGTATTAAATAAAACAAAGGAATTAAGGTAATTATAGATATTTATTAATTATAATAACAAGTAGATAAATATATAAAAAACTTTTACGAGTTGTCTAGTATCTATCATTATTTTTCATAATTTATAGTCTTAAAATTTGTCGACGCAATTAATTAATTATTATTAATCTGAGTCATGTTTCATTTTTCTTGGTTATTTTATAATTAATTTTTGTGAATACTTGATGCTCATGCAAACAAATCATTATTTATACTTATATTTATTTATAAATATTACAAAATATTTAAATAAATCATTTTGTAATGCTTTTAATGTATCACAATAGTTTATTTTATTACAATTGAATAAAAGCACATGTTAAATCTTATTGTTGATGCATATAATTCAATTATGCACTTTTACAATATAATTTTATTATTATAAATTATTTATTAACAATTTAGATGTTTTAAAAAAACGTTTAATATTATTATCTTGATAGTCACATATAATAAATCATTTTTCATTTTCGCAGAGTTAACTCATGATGAGTTCAATAAAGAGACGTCGTATTGAGGAAAAACAACAACCAGCTTCTAATGATCATGTTCATGAGATGAAGGTTCTTATCAATACTTTGAGTTTGGATTCATTAGCACAAATATTCATGTTGTTGCCAATCTCTGGAAGATTAACCATGGGGGAAGGTATATATATCATCATCAAATAAAAACTAAAATATTTTAATATATTTAATAAATGTTTTCATTTATTTTTTTTTTAATTTGATGTTTTTGGTTCCATGCAGTTTGTTCCAGATGGCACGAAGCTTGTCAACTAGCTTGGTCAGACATTAAAAAATATGAATGTAGTATATCACTTAGACGTGCTTATAATAATCGTTTATTGACTCAATTAGATGTAGAAAAAATATTAATGTATTGCGGTGTTCATTTAAACGAGTTGATTCTATCTGAAGTTTGTGATTCAAGTATTATGCCAGTTGTTGTCAATCAATGCAAAAATTTAACAAAACTTGAAATTTTTATTGATTGTCGTTTGGAAAATAATACTGATTTTTACATTCAAGCATGTACACGGTTGAGTAAATTGGAATATATTAAAATAAAAATAATTAATCCTTTTTCTGATAAGATTTCAAGTTTTTTCTCTGAAATAATTAGTGCTCTTCCGCAAGTTATTGAAGAAATTCATTTGTTTTCTCACAGCGAGTGCCATCGAATAAAACTAATTTCCATGGTAAGTTGTAGCTATTGTTTTACAAAATATTATTATTTAAATAAATAAACTACAATATACGTGTAATATATTTATATATTTTTTCAGAATTTAAAAAAATTTTACAATCTTCAAAAATTAACAATGAGTGGCTTTGAACTAAACAATATTATTCAAGAAATATTGAAAATAGAAACACTTGTTTATCTCAATATCAAAGAATCTCAGATTAATAACAAAAAATTGGTATTCGATCGACTTGTTAATTTGGAATACATCATTTTCGATATTGCTGGTCCTCTTGAAGACACAGTCATTTTGAATGTACTAAACAATATTTTTAGAATATGCAAAAATCTAAAACATCTTGAGTTGTCTAAAATTGAATTAGATGAAGACAATAGTTTTGATGATGAATCTGAAATTTTAGTTGAAAACTGGTCAAACCTTAAAAATTTAGTTTATCTGACTGTTTGTTGGGAAATTACTGATGAATTTGCGATACAAATGGTAAACTATTGCAAAAATCTGAAATATTTGGATCTTTCTTTAGATGATTTTACAAGTGATATTGCTTTAAAAATATTGACAAAACTAGAAAACCTTGAATCATTGAAGTTTCCAAGTGATATTGATGTCAGTGATGAATTATTTATTGCAATTTTAAATAATTGTAAAAAACTAAAATATTTAAAAATGTCTGAATGTAATATAATACGATTACTTGATGGTATACCACTTTCTTCTACATCCATAATTCTTGATGATTTATCAAAACTACAATATCTTGAACATTTAGATTTATCAAATGTTAAAAATAAAATTCAAGATAGTACTGTTATTGCTATTGCTAACAGCTGTAAATATTTGAAATATTTAAATATCACCGGTAACCGAGAAGAAATTGCTGAAATTAGTTTCAATGCTTTAACCAATTTGGAAAAATTACGAGAATTACATGTTTCAGATAATGATAATGTTACAGATAATTTTATCGTTAAATTAAAGAATATGAAACGTTTGTATTGTGGTGGTTGTAAAAAACTTACGGATGCTGGTGTCATTCAGTTTATAAAAAATTGTCCAGATCTTGAAACACTTGATCTCAGCAACATGGATAATATTACAATTGATACAATTATTACTGCTGATCAGGCAACAAAAAATCGTATAAATGATAAATACTTGAGTTTAGAGGTTGATTTAAAATTAATAGATAAAATTGATCAACTGAAACTTGAATCAGACTGGTTATTATTGGAAAAATGATTATATTATCATATACAATAAATAAATCATCATTTTCTGCATTTATTAATAAATCTATACGCACATTTAACAAAATTTTTACTTATCAATAATAATATTACTTGAAACTAGCATAATATTATTAGTAAAGATCTGTATAAAATTTTAAAATTAAATAAATTATTATCAGTATAAGAAACGTTCAAATAGATTTAAAAAATTTAAAATAATCAAAACATAAATCTTAAATGAAGAAAATTATTGTCATCACACTTTTGTATTTCGAGATTAAAATTTTGATCTCGGATCTAGATTATAAAGAATAAATTATTCATTTTTATGAAATTAATAAAAAAGACTGCATTATAAATTCAAAAGTTATTTTCACCACACACTGATTCATCAAATAATACCATTATAATATGCATGTATAGTACCAATAATTTGTTTTTAAAGATCTCTATCATAACCATTTAGTTTATTTGACATTATAAAATGCACATATTAATTTTGTTATTTTAAAAAAATTTATAAATCATAAATCAGTTTATTATTAACAAAATATGTATACATATATGTTTTTATTTTTTTCTTAATGAAATTCATACAATGATGGTAAAATTTGATAAAATAAATCATTATATCCCCTTGAAGCCTATTATTATCAAATTTTTGAAAACAAAATTTATAGAAAACTATGTGAGTTGCAATCAAAAGTAATATAAAAAACATAGGTATGTCATAGTACAAGAGTGGTGTTTCAGGAGCTGCATTATATACCAAAAATTTTTAAATTGTCAATTAATTGTTTTGACTCGATTGGTTTGCAGTACAATTTAGGAAGACAAAGTATAGAATCTGTAATAATTTTTTCTGCGTGTTTTGCCTATAAAAAAACGTATATCATGTATTTTTATTTATTTATGAATTTATATTATTTATCTTGGCAATAATATACAAGGTCAAGAACGTCTGGTAACGATGCACCACCAATTTAAATCATCAAGTGTTGCTTTGTAACTTTAACCGCATTCACTTGTTTTCGTTCTACCACTGTCATTGACATGTCTTCTCCAGTACATAGTTTCATTTTTTTTTTTTTTTTGATAAAACATACAATGCAAACAACTTCATATAATGATGGTAAAATTTGATGAAAAATCATTATATTCCCTCGAAAAAATATAATAAAATATATGTTGGTAAAATAGGCTTTAGTTTGTAATTATAAATTTATCTAAATTAATGAATCAATAATTATTGTAATGTTTATTATTTGTCAGTTCTTTTCGTCCATCAGTAAATATAGGTATGTATAATTATTTCATTTATACCTATTAAGGAAATAACCAATAAGATAAATGAAAAATAAAATAAAAATCTTTGAAACATTTATGATATATATACTTAAAACATTAACGTTGAATTTTTTTTTTTTATTCATAAGTTTAACGACTTTTTTTTTTAAATTAAAAATATATTTAGCCATTACTTTTTTTAAACAAATTATAATTTATAATTATCAACTATATCATTCTCATTCAATTAATTTGTTGAATGTTTATAATTCATGGTGAAAATAGTGTTAAAGACAATTTTAGTTTATTTTGACAGCAATAATTCCTGGATAATAAAAAAATAAATAAATAAATAAATAGAAAATTATAATTTCATTATACATTTACATTTATATCGTGAAAAAAAATGTAATACATACATGAACAATTTGGAGAAAAGAAAGATACTATGCTTTCTTTCAATTCGATATTAGTTTCTACTTTATTATACTCATCTGTGTGGTTTTTCATATACAATACTTTCCTAAAAAAAAAAAAATGTATATATAAATTTTTCAAAATTAAATAAAACAGAACATTGTCATGTTGTATTTTCTTAAAACAGAACTTCTACGCAAATATAGTTTTTAAATTACTAATAATTTTCGTGATATGAAAAACTACTTACTTATCATTCTCCAATGAAAGCCAATAAAATATATTGTTATTAAATGCAATTAATTCATCAGCAAATAAAGGCAATTTGATACGTTCAATTTTTGGTGCATTTATTGGTCGTGTAGAATCACCAATGTAAATACAATCTTTAAAAAAATATATAAAATTAACAATTTCTGGTTTTCTAAAGCTAATCATTTATATTGTTAATAAATTAAAAATATTTACCTAAATAAAAAAGAGAATTCCAGCATAATTTACCAAGTCCATAATCAATAACAAAATTATCTATAAAATGTTCATCATTTGATAAAGAAAACAGTAAATTTGGTGTACTGTTCAAAGAAGTTGAAGAGTACCAAATAGCAGAACCATTTGAAAAAATTAATTCTCTGAAAAAAAAAAAAATAAAACATAACATTATTTATTTTTCTCATTTTTATTATTTTTTCGCATAAAATAATCACTATAATTAATTAATTAGTTATACATAACTGATGTCATTTATATTTTCACTTACTTTTGTTTTGGATAAACGTGAATGTTGCTCATGCGAAGTCCATGAGTTGGTTGAATAACATATTGTGGTTCAACAAATGATCCATTTGTAACTTTTATTGAATATTTATCATATCCAATATCTTCAACCCAATATATATTTCCTGTTGTCCAATCTGTTGCTATTGATGATGCTCCATCAAATATATCAAAAACTTGATTAATTTTTGTAAAATTATTACCATCATTGTATTCAATTACATCCAATACCCGGTATGTATCTAAATAAAAATAAGTTTAACAGACAATTTTTTAGAAACTATAGTTAAAATCCATAAACTGAAATATATATGTATATAATTAATTCAAAAAACTCTTACCTGATCTTTCTATTGGTTTCAAAATATAAATTCTTTTATTTGAACAATCATATGTAAATCCTTCATTGTACATATCTTGCTTTAGACTTGCACTTAAATTTGAAGAATCAGTTATTTCAATTTTTTTTAATGTTGAATTTTTTGAAAAATATGGTCGTCTAAATAATTCAGTTTCAGTCATAAATATTATAGAATTCTGTGATAGATTTGAACCATCTGAAATTTAGATTAGATTTAATTCATAATAGTAAGAATTAAAAAAATTTAACCAAAAAATTTTACCTGTTGTTGCTGATGTCACAGTTTTAACATTCGTAAATTTATCTAAATGAAATAAAAAATAATATATGGTCATGTTCCATCAAATAAACAAATTCCGAATATAATAATTATTTGTTTCAAGTTATTTAATTTTTAATAATATATAGTTATAATCAATTATAGTATTTATCAATAATACTATTTATTAATAACAATAATTTATCAAATAGAAATAAATTAAAATGTACCTGTTACCGCTGATTCTGAAAAATCTGTATACTCAGAAATTGTAGTGATAATTTTTGCATCTATATGAATAAAAAATAATTATTAGTTTATTAATTTTTTGTTTAATTTTTAATTCACGATCGAAACTAAATTATGGTATTTTTGTCATTATAATTCAAATTATATTTTACCTGCATTAGATAATTTTGTAGAAAGAATAGTAGTCGTCTCATCATTCTTATCTAAATCTAAATAAATTATAATTGAAAAAAAAAAATTATTAATTCTAATGTTTATTTGGCTAAGATAAGTTTGGTTTGAAATAGTTATTTGATTATAAATTTACATGCATCATAAATTTGAATGATAATTCAACAACAATTAATACTTACATAAACATTTTTTTTTTCAATTGTATTTTCAGTACGAAATTTTAAAATAATGTATCTATCTATATGTATCTATATTAAATTAGTTATATTATTATGGAGAAAAAAAATCTCATGGTAATACGTACATTGACAATTTGGTGAAAAAAAGAATAAGCCAGGTTTTACAGGTACTCCACTCCACAATTTCATTTGAGATGTATTGTTGTCTTTTGTCATATGCAATATGTTCCTAAAAAATTAAAATACACGTGTCAATTATAAATATTATTTATAAAAAGTTTATAATAACTTACTTCTGGCCATTGTATGAATAAAATGTATTATTAAATACTGTAAACGAAGAAGAATAGTCAGGAATAGTTTGACTTACAATGTTTTCTTCTTTCAATGGTCTGTTAGAGTCACCAATGTAAATACAATCTATAAATAATTAAAAAATAAAAATTGAGAAACTTTATTTTTTTCAATTCTGATTATGTATTGTGAATAAAAAATACTTACGTATGTTAGATAATGATTTCCAGCACAATCTATCGAGTGCATAATCAATAAACAAACTATATACTGAAGGCTCATTATTTAACGAAGAAAATAATAATTTGTAAGTACTATTAGTACTATTTGATAAAGTAGAAGTGTACCAAATAACAGAACCATTCGAAAAAAATATTTCTCTAACAAAAATAAAAAAAAAAAACTATTAATTCATTTGTAACATATAATTGTTGGCTTTTAGGTATTTACTTACTTTTTCTTTGCATAAATTTGAAATATTTTAATAGAAATTCCTTTAGGTGGCTTGATCTCATGTGTTGATTCTAAAAATGATCCATTTGTAATTTTTAATGAATAATTATTATATTTATGACTATATTTAATCCAATATATATTTCCTGTAGTTGAATCTGCTGATATTGATAGAGCTCCATCAAACATTTCGGTAACTTGCTTAATTCTTGTAAAATTATTATTATCACTGTACTCAATTACATCTAGTACTCGACGTGTATCTAATTAAAAAAATATTTAACAGACAAATTTGTTAGAATATATGTATGTAGTTAAAATAAATAAATTTAAAAAAAAAATATTCAATTAATTTTAAAAACTTTTACACTTATTCGAATCTGGTTTCTTTAGAATATAAATTTTCTTATTCAAACAATCATAAGTAAATTTATTATTGTACATATCTATTTTAGTATTTGAAGAAAAACCTGGAGCATCAGTTATTTTAATTTTTGTTAATTTTTTATCTGTTGAAAAATATGCTCGTGTATAAATTTCGTTTTTAGTCATGAGTATTAATGAATTTTGTGACAATATCGAATAATCTGTAATTTGAATAAAATATTAATAATAGTTATAATTAAAAAATATTTTTGTTATATGTATAATTATAATCTCTACCTGTTGTAACCGATGCCAAAGGAGAAATATCAGGATTTTCAACAACTAAAACTTTATCTATAAAAAAAAAAAATTACTTGTTTTAAGTTGTTTTTTGTTTTTTCTCAAAACAATTTTTTCTTGAATAATTATTAGTATTAATATTCTTTTTTTATTCACGTACTTTTGTTAATATAAAAAAATAAAAAAATTATCGAATCAAATTACAATGTAATATAGTAGAATTATTATATGTAATTATTGTATTTTTCTAATAGATAAATATTATAATATAAGTATACCTGGAATTTCTGTTGATATTGGAATAGAACTGGATCCAGTTTCTGTAACATTTGTTTCTAAATGATGTGATATAAGATTAATTAAAATTAATTATTAATAAATATTAATACTTTACCATTTGTTTTTGAATTTGATAAATCAGTGATTGATAGTGAAGTAACAACTGTTTCATTATCTGTAATATAGTTATTAATTTATTATTCGCGAATACATAAAACTCTATACATTATTCATGTAATCATAATGCAAATTATACATATTTTAATTATATCTTACCTGCATTAGACAATGTCGTAGTTAGAGTAGTAGTCATCTCATCATCCTTATCTGAATCTAAATAAAATAATAACAATTACTATTTTTTACCAGTACATTATTAATTGTTTTTTTTTCAGTATCAATTTTTATAAAATGCTTGTGTAATCTATATTAAGTTAAATGTATTATTTTTGAGAAAAAATTTCATAGTAATACGTACATGAGCAATTTGGTGAAAAAAAGAATAAGCCAGGTTTTTCAGGTGCTCCACTCCACAATTTCATTTGAGATGTATTGTTGTCTCTTGTCATATATAATATGTTTCTAAAAAATCCAAATATACATGTCAATTATAAATATTATTTATAAAAAGTTTATAATAACTTACTTCTGGCCATTGTATGAATAAAATGTATTATTAAATACTGCAAAATTAGAATCATAGGCAGGAATAGTGTGACTAACAATGTTTTCTTCTTTTAATGGTCTGGTAGAATCACCAATGTAAATACAATCTAAATAATCAAAAGTTAACGAGTACGGTTTATTTGATTTTATCAATATTAATTATGTGTTGTTAATAATAAATACTTACGGAATTGATCATTTGAAGACCAGCACAGTTTATCGAGTACAAGATCAATGACCAAATTTTTTGGATAAAACTCTTTTTCAAACGAAGAAAATAAAGGACTTAAATGACTACCGTCTGTGAAATTGGAACTAGATGAAGTAGAATGGTACCAAATACCAGTACCATTTGAAATAAATATTTCTCTAAAAAAATTACATATTTTTATTATATTTTTTTTTTGCATAAAATGATCTATAATAAATCAATTTCTTTAAAATAACTGTTGTTATTCGGGTTTTTACTTACTTTTGCTTTGGATAAATATGGATGTTGATAGGAACCATTCCAACAGTTGGTTTAATAATATATTGTGGTTCAACAAATGATCCATTTGTAACTTTTATTGAATATTTATCATATCCAATATCTTCAACCCAATATATATTTCCTGTTGTCCAATCTGCTGTTACTGATGTTGCTTTATCAAACATTCCGGTTATTTGCTTAATTTTTGTAAAATTATTACTGTCACTGTATTCAATAACATCGAGTACATGCTTTTGACCTGAAAAATAATTCATTAAACATACGATTTGTTAGAAAATATAGTAAAAATAAATAAATTAAAAAATATTGAGTTAATTTTAAAAACTCTTACTATATTTTTCTGTTGTTTTTAAGATATAAATTCTTTTATTTAAACAATCATAAGTAAATCCTTTATTGTACATATCTTGCTTTAAACTTGCATTTAAATTTGGAGAATCAGTTACTTTTATTTTTGTGAATGTTAAATTTTTTGAAAAATATGGTCGTGCAAATAATTCATTATTGTTCATAATAATAAGAGACTTAACTGATAGTTTTGAATGATCTACAATTTAAAGAAACAATTAATAATTGTCAACATTAAAAAAGTATAGTTAAATTAATATTTTTGTTTTATAAAAACAATCTCTACCTGTTGTTATCGATGCCAAAGGAAGGGGAGTATCATTTTTAATAACTCTTTCTTTATCTATAAAAAAATAAAAATTAGTTTCAAGTTTTTTGTTTAAAACAATTTTTTCTAGATTTTTTTTTTATTATTTTTATTATAATAAAATCCAATAAACTAGACAAATAAAATATATACAAAACAAATAAATTATTTTTCTGTCGTTTTTTTTCTTTAAATAATTTTTTTAAACTAAATTTAAAAAAGAAACATTTAAAACTAAACTACATCTTACTCAATTTTTCACTTACTAAAATTTAGTGGATTTTTTGTTTGAGTTCTGTCCACCAATATTATCTGAAATCATCATAAATCATATGTTTTAATTTTTTTTATAAAATATTTTAAGGACGTGAGTAAGTAAGTATTCTTTTAAATTCAATTTAATTTTTTTTTTTTACATGTCAAATATTGAATCTCCATATTCATTATAAAATCATCGATTATTATTATTTTTTCAAATAATATTTATTATTTTGTAACTATCATTAACAAAATAAAATAAAAATAAAAAAAAAAAATCCAGATGCAATAAATTCCGATTAATATCATTTGAATAAGAATATAATTAAAAAAATAAATATAAAGTTTATAAAAATATATTTTTTAATTATTTATTCTTTATTATCTAAAATACGTGGCACTAATGACTTGAACGTGTCATCGATTTTTTTCTATTTTTAAAAACTGATGATTTCTAACATTGAAAATGATTGATTAAAAAAAACGACTATTCACATCATGAAAATATTCCACGTTGTCATCAAATTAATAAATATTTTTATGAAAATATAAATTTATACTCAACAAAAAATTATTATTTGAGTGCATAATTAATATTTTATCACATATATTTATATTATATTCATCAAGATATAAGTATATTTTTATCAAAGTCTCACTAAGTGCGTAAAAAATATGTCGTTGACAATCAACAGAAGGGTATTTAGTTTATTAATAAAATTTTAAATTAGATAAAAATATATATTAGTTACAAATAATATAATTGTAAATTTTGACTTACTACAATGCAAGCAATCACAGTTGCAAACGCTAACGTGATCGTTATCAATTTTTTCATGTTGCTCGATCAGCATTCAAGTCGATCAAATGAATCGATACACTATTACACTAATGCTCACATCGACAATCGGAGACAAGGTGTATTGCGTTTTGTGTATTTCGTCAAATGGTAAAATAATTTATAGATGCACGCATGCGTTAAAAAAAATATTTTTGTGTTTAGTAGATAAATAGATATTTTAGTTAACGAAATATATTTTTATCTATTTGATGAAAAACTAGATGGTAAATATAATAATAATAATAACAGTAATTTGATTTAATTATATTTGTTTTATTTTAAAATTCAAATATAGTAGTTGTCCAAGTATTTAAAATTATTGTTAGCAATATAATTGATCAAAAGACAAGACAAATGTAAAATGTATTTGTTGATAACAACAAATATTAATATAACAAATTAAAAATTAAAATAAAAAACAATGATACAGAATAAATATGAGCAATTAAACAATTACGATTTTAAAAATAACAATATTGTCTCAGTGCTCATTACAAACACTTGATATTTATTATCGTTTATTTTTATTTATTTTAACATGAATGTAGCATATTTAAATTTACAATACAATTAAGATTTTTTTTTTTTTTACAAATAGGATGATAGTATAATATTTTGAAAATGAAAGTTTTTAAAAGTTATGAATCTAAAAATTTAATATAAATTTAATACAATGAATATACTTGTATAAAAAAAAAAAAAAACAAATTTTGTATCATTTTGAAAATCTGGAATTTATTTTGATGCAAAATAAAATAAAAGTTGTTGGAACAATAATTATGTATACTTAAAACATTAATCTTGAATTTTTTTTCATTTATAAATTTAACATTTTTTTTTCAACTTTTTTCATACAAACTATTATCATTACTATTCTCAATTAATTAACTTGTTGAAGGTTTATAATCTATTTTACTTTTATATGATAAAAGACGTGCTGAAAACAGATTCAATTTAATCGGACAGCAATTCCTGGTTGAAAAAGAAGTAAAAAAATTAATTACAAAATTATAATTTCATTATATATTTACATTTATATCGTGAAAAAAAAAGTAATACATACATGAACAATTTGGAGAAAAGAAAGATACTATGCTTTCTTTCAATTCGATATTAGTTTCTACTTTATTATACTCATCTGTGTGGTTTTTCATATACAATACTTTCCTAAAAAAAAAAAAATGTGTATATAAATTTTACAAAATTAAATGATACATTGTCAAATTGTATTTTTTTAAAACAGAACTTATATTAAAATAGTATTTTTACAAATTAAATTTATCAATAGTTAATAAAAAAAAGTAATAACTACTTACTTATCATTCTCCATTGAAATCCAATAAAATATATTATTATTAAATGCAATTAATTCATCAGCAAATGAAGGCAATTTAATACTTTCAATTTGTGATGCATTTAATGGTCGTGTAGAATCACCAATGTAAATACAATCTTTAAAATTTTTAAAAAAATATATAAAATTAACAATTTTTGTTTTCCTAAAATTAATCATTTATATTGTTAATAAATTAAAAATATTTACCTAAATAAAAAAGAGAATTCCAGCATAATTTATCAAGTCTATAATCAATAACAAAATTATCTATAATATGTTCATCATTTGATAAAGAAAACAGTAAATTTGGTGTACTGTTCAAAGGAGTTGAAGAGTACCAAAAAGCAGAACCATTTGAAAAAATTAATTCTCTGAAAAAAAAAAAAATAAATAAAACATAACATTATTTATTTTTCTTATTTTTATTATTTTTTCGCATAAAATAATCACTATAATTAATTAATTAGTTATACATAACTGATGTCATTTATATTTTCACTTACTTTTGTTTTGGATAAACGTGAATGTTGCTCATGCGAAGTCCATGAGTTGGTTGAATAACATATTGTGGTTCAACAAATGATCCATTTGTAACTTTTATTGAATATTTATCATATCCAATATCTTCAACCCAATATATATTTCCTGTTGTCCAATCTGTTGCTATTGATGATGCTCCATCAAATATATCAAAAACTTGATTAATTTTTGTAAAATTATTACCATCATTGTATTCAATTACATCCAATACCCGGTATGTATCTATATAAATCTCTGTTTAAAAGACAATTTGTTAGAATATAGATATATAAATTTATGTAGTTATATAAATAAATTTTTAATAAATTTTAAAAACTCTTACCCTCATTCGAATCTGGTTTCTTTAAAATGTAAATTTTCTTATTCATACAATCATAAGTAAATTTATTATTGTACATATTCTTTGTAATTTTTGAAGAAATATCTGGAGCATCAATTATTTTAATTTTTGTTAACATTTTATCTGTTGAAAAATATGGTCGTGTATAAACTTCGTTCTTAGTCATGAGTATTAATGAATCAGGTGACAATATCGAATAATCTGTAATTTAAAAATATATTAATAACAGTCAAACATCAAAAAATATATTATGATTTAAAAAATAAATCATAATATACCTGGAGTTACTGTTGATATTGAAGTAGAATGAGGTCCAGTTTCTGTAACATTTATTTTATTTGAAGAAAAAAAAAAAAAATATCATTAAATTCAGTTACATGACAGAGGATTAATTAAAATTAATTATTGTCAAATATTTATATACTTTACCATTGGTTTTTGTATTTGACGAATTAGTGGTTGATGTAACAGGGGCATTATCTGTAATAATATTAAATAATTATAAATTTTATCATAAGTCATGTATACTTGAAAAAAAATTCGTTGAATTTTTCCATTGGTCTAAAAAATATAAATTAGTTTCCTGATATATAATTGATAATGATTGTATTTATCAAATAGAAATAAATTAAATTTACCTGTTATTGTTGGTTCTGAAGAATCTGTATACTCAAAAATTGTAGTGATAATTTTTGCATCTATGAATAGAAAATAATTATTAGTTTATCAATTTTTTGTTTAATTTTTAATTTACGTATGAAACTGAATTATGGTATTTTTCGATTTATGAAGTTTATTTATTATTATGAATTATACTGTTCAGATGATTTTTGAATTTGTTGAAAAATGAGTTATAATTGATTGTATAACATCTGGCATAATGATTAATTTAACTTGAGTTAAACTTTGAATAATGTAATTTATATTTGTTTGATAAATTATAATGTACCTGTTGCTGTTGATTTTGAAGAAGGCGTACTGTTAAAAGTTGAATTGATAATTGTTACATCTGTAAATAAAATCAAATTTATTAATTCATTAATTTTTAGTTTATTTTATTTTTTTGTACTGTACCAGTGGTTGCAGGTTCTATAGTATGCGTATTATCTGTAAATAATAATTTATTTTTTATTCTCAAAATAAAATTTACATTGTTTATTTCATCATAATGCAAATTATGCATATTTTACCTGCTTTAGTCAATGTCGTAGGAAGAGTAGTGGTCATCTCATCATCCTTATCTGAATCTAAATAAAATAATAACAATTACTATTTTTTACTAGTACATTATTAACTTTTTTGTTAGTATCAATTTCCAAATAATGCATCTGTTATCTATATTAACAACTTATATTATTTATGACTTATATTGTTATATGTATAATTACAATCTCTACCTGTTGTAACCGATGCCAAAGAAGAAATATCAGGATTTTCAACAACTAAAACTTTATCTATAAAAAAAAAAAATTACTTGTTTTAAGTTGTTTTTTGTTTTTTCTCAAAACAATTTTTTCTTGAATAATTATTAGTATTAATATTCTTTTTTTATTCACGTACTTTTGTTAATATAAAAAAATAAAAAAATTATCGAATCAAATTACAATGTAATATAGTAGAATTATTATATGTAATTATTGTATTTTTCTAATAGATAAATATTATAATATAAGTATACCTGGAATTTCTGTTGATATTGGAATAGAACTGGATCCAGTTTCTGTAACATTTGTTTCTAAATGATGTGATATAAGATTAATTAAAATTAATTATTAATAAATATTAATACTTTACCATTTGTTTTTGAATTTGATAAATCAGTGATTGATAGTGAAGTAACAACTGTTTCATTATCTGTAATATAGTTATTAATTTATTATTCGCAAATACATAAAACTCTATACATTATTCATGTAATCATAATGAAAATTATATATATTTTAATTATATCTTACCTGCATTAGACAATGTCGTAGTTAGAGTAGTAGTCATCTCATCATCCTTATCTGAATCTAAATAAAATAATAACAATTACTATTTTTTACCAGTACATTATTAATTGTTTTTTTTTCAGTATCAATTTTTATAAAATGCTTGTGTAATCTATATTAAGTTAAATGTATTATTTTTGAGAAAAAATTTCATAGTAATACGTACATGAGCAATTTGGTGAAAAAAAGAATAAGCCAGGTTCTTTAGGTGCTCCACTCCACAATTTCATTTGAGATGTATTGTTGTCTCTTGTCATATATAATATGTTCCTAAAAAATCCAAATATACATGTCAATTATAAATATTATTTATAAAAAGTTTATAATAACTTACTTCTGGCCATTGTATGAATAAAATGTATTATTAAATACTGCAAAATTAGAAGCATAGGCAGGAATAGTGTGACTAACAATGTTTTCTTCTTTTAATGGTCTGGTAGAATCACCAATGTAAATACAATCTAAATAATCAAAAGTTAACGAGTACGGTTTATTTGATTTTATCAATATTAATTATGTGTTGTTAATAATAAATACTTACGTATTTTAACAAATGACATCCAGCACAATTCATCAAGTACATGATCAATGACCAAATCCCTTTTTGGACAAAACTCTGGAGAAAATAATAAATTGTAAGCGCTGTTATTTGTGGAATTAATATTATTGGACAAAGTAGAAGTGTACTGAATGAGACAATCATTCGAAAAAAAAATTTCACTGGAAAAAAAAATTAATTATAAATTAATAAAAAGTTATAAAAATAAATTACGTATTCTTATTATTATCATTATTTTTTTTTTTTTGTTTTTTGGATGAAATATTCTATAATTGATTTATTTTTTTATACATGACAGTTGCTATTTGGGTTACTACTTACTTTTGCTTTGGATAAACATGGATGTTGATAGGAGCAATTCCAACAGTAGGTTTAATAATATATTGTGGTTCAACAAATGATCCATTTGTAACTTTTATTGAATATTTATCATATCCAATATCTTCAACCCAATATATATTTCCTGTTGTCCAATCTGCTGTTACTGACGTTGCTTTATCAAACATTCCGGTAACTTGCTTAATTTTTGTAAAATTATTACTGTCACTGTATTCAATAACATCGAGTACATGCATTTGATCTGACAAATAATACATTAAACATAAGATTTGTTAGAAAATACAGTAAAAATAAATAAACTGAAAAATATTTAATTAATTTCATAAACTCTTACTAAAACTAAATACTCCAATTTGTTTCAAAATATAAATTCTCTTGTTTAAACAATCATAAGTAAATCCTTTATTGTACATATCTTGCTTTAAACTTGCATTTAAATTTGGAGAATCAGTTACTTTTATTTTTGTGAATGTTAAATTTTTTGAAAAATATGGTCGTACAAATAACTCGTTGTCGTTCATAATAACAAGAGACTTCACTGATAGCTTTGAATGATCTACAATTTAAATAAACAATTAATAATTGTCAACATTAAGAAAATATAGTTAAATTAATATTTTTGTTATATGAATAAAATTTTTACCTGTTGTTATTGATGCCAAAGGAGGAGTAGCATCATCCTCAGCATCTATATGTACAAAAAAATAATAGTTAAATTACATAGATAACATACCAAAAACAATAACAATTATTTGTTTTAAATTTTCTCAACAAAATTTTTTTGTTTTTAAGTACTTTTGTGATAATGAATTGCGTCATATGCCAGAATATATTTTATGTTATTAGATATAAATTATACTGTACCTTGTCCTGATTCTGAAGGTAGAGTGTTTCCAGGTGATGTGTTAGGACCATCACTATTTTTATTATCTGTAAAATATAAATAAATATGTAAAAAAATCAATATATTAATTATAATTTTTTTTTTTTTAAATGTTGTTTTTTTAAAATAAATAAACTAAATTTCTTACTCACCGGAATTGTCTTGATTCAGTAGTTTATATTTGTACACCAATATTCCCTGAAATTATGATAAATTATATGTTTTAATTTTTTGTATAAATTATTTAATATAAGTATTTTTTTTTTTTTTATTATTCAACATGTTAGAAATTTACTTTCAATATTTATCGTGGAATCATCGAATATTATTATTTTTTTTTATAAATTTTATTATTTTGTGACTCATAACGATAAGAAAAAAAAAAAAAAAACCAAGATATAAAAAACTGCGATTAATATTTGGATAATAATATAATTTAAAAAAAAATGTAAAATTTATAAAAAACATTTTTATTATCTGATAAACGTGGCACATTAGTGATGTTTAGTAATGATTTGGGTTTTTTTTAAATTTTAACAACTGATGACTCATAGAATTGAAAATGATTTATTAAAAAATGACTGTCCACATCATTAAAATATTCCACATTTTCATCAAATTAATAAAAATATAAATTTATATACTCAACAAAAAAATATTATTTTAAGAATGCATAACTAATATTTTATATCAAGATATATTTTAAATCAGTCTTGCTTAAATTAAATATTAAAAATATCTCGCTGACAATTTATTATTTAAATTTTAAATTAGAAAAGTAATTTAACTTACTCCAATAATAATCCAAGTGATCGTAACTGCAACTGCTATCGTGATCTTTGTTGATTTCTTCATGTTGCTTGATTCGCATCCAAATCGAAAGTGATCGATACAACGAAAAATGTGAACAATGAATTTGATGTATTTCGACAAGTGGTGAAATAATTTATAAATGCACGCATGCGTTAAAAAAAAACACTCCTTATATTTTTGTAAAGAAATATATTTTTATCTATTTGACAAAAAAAATATATTTCTAGATAAAAAAGAAATTAATGTTACCCATCGAAAATATGAAAAAATAAATAAATAAATATAATAAATATGAGATGATAAATAATAAATAAATAAACAAAAGCAAGGTAACCAGATACGTACGTAAGTACCAGTAAGTACAACAACAATTGGACTTTCACATCCAGTTGCAACCATCAAACCTTTCCATATCATGAGAGTTGATGACACAATCATACCAAAACTCAATATTTGCTTCAAAAACTAAAATAAGTAATAAATAATTTATTTATTTATAAAATTTTAAATAATTCATAAACATATGTCAATGTGGTTATAAAATATAAGAAGAAAAAAATAATCATTTATTATATATATATAAATTATTCAAAATATTATTTAATTTACCTGACGTTTATTCATCCTTCTAACATCAACAAATAGACCTTGATTCATCTTGATTATTTATTATTTAATAATTAACTAATATAATTTATAATTTATTTATATAATAAAAAATTTTTAAACTATTTCATCCAGAAGAATATTTAGATATAATATTTATACACTAACGTGAACGTCATTGGCATCAAAAGCGACCAATTATAATCATACACGCATAAAAATTCCAAATCCACACAAAATGTACCACGTATACTTACATGGTGGAAATATATAAAAAAAATAAATAAATAAATTTAATGACCTCAACTGACAACTTGTCTGCTATATTTATTATTAAATTGAATCATCAAATAGATTTATTGTAAACAAGATTTGAATGATATAATTTTATTGTATTTTTTACAGATTGAATTTAATTTGATTTATTAAACATGTATTTTATTGAACAAAATTTTTATTTTTTCATGTAAATTAACAACTCATATATACGTAATGCAGAGTACTAAAAATGAATAGTAGACTCATGCAAAACCAAGCTGGTGATGATGTAGTTGATGATGATTTTGGTGTTGTAGTTGATGGTGGAGTTGTTGATGGTGTCACAGTTGTTGATGGTGTTACAGATGTTGATGCTGTTACAGATGTTTTTGATGATGTAGATATTGGAGATTGCTTTTCAGTTGTAATTGATGATGATATTGGTATATTTTTTACTTCCTTTTGTGAAGATGCAAACTCATAATAATTAGACTCATTATATTCATATCCAAAATCATTTTCAAATTGAACATTACAGGTCCAATTACCATTGTAAGAATTTATCCAGTCTTAAAAAATAATTAACATAAATTATTACCAATTGAATTTTTTATATAATAGTTTAGAAATAATATATTGTTATTTACCATTAAATGTAAGTTTACAGCTGTTCTTATTCATAAAAATTGAAATATTTGAAAAACTATTTTCAGGAATATTGGTACCATTAGGATATGTCCATCCACAATGATTAAGTTTTGATGAAAGTGTTGAAATTGCAGTACAATTAATTGTTTTTATAGTATTGTCCTCAGTAGAATTTTTAACATCAAGATATGATTCTATAATTTGAAATTAAAAATATTTATTATATAGATATATTTAAAAAATAAAAATATTATTTTTGAATAAACAAACCTTTAACAGCCACAGATATAGTAGTGTTATGTGCTTTTTTATTATTGTTAAGATGAAGTTGACAGGTCCAATTTCCAGCATGAGTATTATTAGCCTTTGAAATAATAGCAAAACAATCACCCATTGAAAAACGACTATAATACATTTTTGTTTGTATGAAATTTAACATATTATCTTCGATTCCATTTGCATGATATTTTTTATGACCAATAATTTCAGTTGATTCAGTATTTAACACATTAAATGTCTTGTTATTTGGACCTATCAAAGAACAATTAGATATTGGCTCCATAACTTGACATCCAATCTATAAAAGTAATTTTTTTATAATTATAAATTAACATTACAATCTACAATTATTATTATTGTATAAAAAATATATTATAGTTATTTAAAATTATATTTATTTACCATAAAATCATCACCACGTTTAACAATTATATCATTTGATGATATAATTGGTGGTGAAACAGTTGATGGTACATTTCTTTGGGTCAATTGTTTTTCAATTATTGTACCAAATGTTTGATACCAAGTTGTAATCCAGCACTTGTATGTATTTTTTAGTTTCAAATTATCAAATAGTGGATATATCTCAATTTTACAAACTTTTTTATTGTCATTTATTGCAGGATGAATGATTGTATAACTGTTATATAAAAAATAAATTTAATAATTATTATAAAACCAATTTATAATTTACAGAATATCAATTTATATAAACTTACTTATATTTTTCTGCTAAATTTTTTACTTGACCGCCACCTTCTTGTGATTTATATGTTATAAAAGTTCCATCACTCAATTGAAATTTACATATAAAATCTTCAACTATAAAGTCATTTGTTTGTGAACATTCGATAGATAAATTACCTCTATTATCAATTATGTTCATATCAACATCAACTAAAAATTAATAAATATTTTACAAATATAAAATTCCATAAATACTTAACGTGAAAAAAAAAATTCAATTTTTTAAATATTAAAAATAAATATATTTACTTTTTGGTACTGTTATTGTTAATGGTGAGTACGTAATAATTTTAGATGCATTAAATTTATCTCCAAACTCATTTTCAAATGTAGTATTACAGATCCAATCACCCTCGTAAAAATCTTTCCAGTCTAAAAAATGAATTGTATAATATAATTTAATAATAAATTTTCGTCATATTAATTTAATAAATATAAATTATTATATTTACCATTGAATTTAAGTTCACAGCTAGTAGCATTATAAGAAGTTGAAGTGTTTTGTAAATTATTTTCAGATGGATTGAAACGATTTAATAATTGCCATTTACAATGGATAATTTTTGATGAAAGTGTTGGAATTGCATTACAACTAATTGTACTTGGTGGCTCATTGTTGTTATAACTTGCAACAAGATATGATTCTGTAATTTTAATTTTTTAAAATACATATAATAAATATACATTTATATACTTTATGTTAAAATAATTATATATTTAAAAAAATGTTAATATATATTTTAATATATACATACCTTCAACAGTTACTGAAATATTAGTTTGATGATCTTTTTTGGTATTGTTAAGATGAAGTTGACAGGTCCAGTTTCCAGCATGAATATTATCAGCTTTTGAAATAATAGCAAAGCAATCACCCATTGAAAAACGACTATAATACATTTTTGTTTGTATGAAATTTAACATATTATCTTCGATTCCATTTGCATGATATTTTTTATGGCCAATAATTTTAGCTGATTCAGTATTTAACACATTAAATGTCTTGTTATTTGGACCTATCAAAGAACAATTAGATATTGGCTCCATAACTTGACATCCAATCTATAAAAGTAATTTTTTTATAATTATGAATTAACATTACAATTTACAGTTATTATTATTGTATAAAAAATATATTGTAGTTATTTAAAATTTATTTACCATAAAATCATCACCACGTTTAACAATTATATCATTTGATGATATAATTGGTGGTGAAACAGTTGTTGGTACATTTCTTTGAGTCGATTGTTTTTCAATTATTGTACCAAATGTTTGATACCAAGTTGTAATCCAGCACTTGTATGTATTTTTTAGTTTCATATTGTCAAATAGTGGATATATCTCAATTTTACAAACTTTTTTATTGTCATTTATTGCAGGATGAATGATTGTATAACTAATGACATGAAAAAAAAAATTTTATAAATAAATTTTGATCAATTGATACATGACTATCAGTTAGTGAAAAATATGTATCGAATTATAATAAAATAAAACGATTCGCACATAAAATGTAAATTTATATAAACTTACTAATATTTTTCTGCTAAATTTTTTACTTGACCGCCACCTTTTTGTGATTTATATGTAATAAAAGTTCCATCACTCAATTGAAATTTACATATAAAATCTTCAACTATAAAGTCATTTGTTTGTGAACATTCGATAGATAAATTACCTATATTATCAATTATGTTCATTTTAACATCTCCAACTAAAAATTTATAAAAAATAAATTATAATTTATAAAAAATTAATAAATATTTTACAAACAAAATTTTATAAATATTTAAAGTGAAAAAATAATTTTTTTTTATAAATATTAAAAATAAATATAATTACTTTTTAATGGTGAGTACGTAATAATTTTAGAAGCATTAAATTTATCTCCAAACTCATTTTCAAATGTAGTATTACAGATCCAATCACCCTCGTAAAAATCTTTCCAGTCTAAAAAATGAATTGTATAATATAATTTAATAATAAATTTTCGTCATATTAATTTAATAAATATAAATTATTATATTTACCATTGAATTTAAGTTCACAGCTAGTAGCATTATAAGAAGTTGAAGTGTTTTGTAAATTATTTCCAGATGGATTGAAACGATTTAATAATTGCCATTTACAATGGATAATTTTTGATGAAAGTGTTGGAATTGCATTACAACTAATTGTACTTGGTGGCTCATTGTTGTTATAACTTGCAACAAGATATGATTCTGTAATTTTAATTTTTTAAAATACATATAATAAATATACATTTATATACTTTATGTTAAAATAATTATATATTTAAAAAAATGTTAATATATATTTTAATATATACATACCTTCAACAGTTACTGAAATATTAGTTTGATGATCTTTTTTGGTATTGTTAAGATGAAGTTGACAGGTCCAGTTTCCAGCATGAATATTATCAGCTTTTGAAATAATAGCAAAGCAATCACCCATTGAAAATCGATTATTATATGCCAGTGTTTGTATGGGATTAATTGATTTCTCGTTTGTTTTATCATTATTAAGTTTATAATTTTCATGTGTGATAATAACTGTTTCTAATTCATTTGAAACATTAAACACCGCACCATTTGGACTTATCAAAAAACACTTATCGGTTGGCTCCATAACTTGACATCCAATCTAAAAATAATTATTAATTGAATAATAATAATTAATAATTTACAATAATATATTATGTATAGGTATTAAAAATATTTATTTACCATAAAATCATCACCACGTTTAACGTGTACTTTATTTGATGATATAATTGGTGGTGAAACAGTTGATGGTACATTTCTTTTTGTCAACTGTTTTTCTAATACTGTACCATATGTTTGATTACGAGTTATAATCCAGCACTTGTATGCATTTCTTAATTTCAGATTATCAAATGGTGGATGAATCTCAATTTTACAAACTTTTTTATTGTCATTTATTGCAGGATGGCTTATTGTATAACTGTTATATGAAAAATAAATTTGATTAATCAATAACAAATTAATAATTATTATAAAACCAATTTATATATTACAGAATATCAATTTATATTAACTTACTTATATTTTTCTGCTAAATTTTTTACTTGACCACCAGCTTTTTGTGGTTTATATGTAATAAAAGTTCCATCACTCAATTGAAATTTACACATAAAATCTGTGACTATGTTAATTGTTCGTGAACATTCAAATAATAATTTATCTGAAGTATCATTAACTTTTATTTCAAAATCACCAACTGAAAATTTATATAAAATATATTGAATGTTAAAAATATTTTAAAAACAATTTAATAATTTATATTAATAATATTTAAACATCATTTAAAAAATTACCTTTTGGAATTGGTAATGATGAATTTGATATTTTTAATATTTTATTATAATATTCAATTGATGCAGTTTCTCTGTTATTAATTAATCGACTACTACCGTAATCAGTTTCAAATGTAACATTACATATCCATTTACCCTCGTAAGAATATCTTCTTTCTAAAATAAAATTATATTATTTATTATAATATCAAATAAATAATACTATTAAAAAAATAAAATATATTTTACCATCTAATTGTACAACACAGCTAGTATGATTGTACGAAACTTTGATGTCCCAATTATTTAAAATATTGATACTACCAAGAAATTTCCATTCACATTCAGTAATTTTTGATGGAAGTGTTGGAATTGCATTACATTTAATAATTGTTTTTGATGTCTCAGGAATTTTTTCAATACTTATCAAAAGATTTGATTCTGTAAATATTTATGAAAAAAAAAAAATATATATACACAAATATATTTATAAAAATAATAAAATTATTCATATTATTATAAAATAAAAAAACGCACCTTCAAGAGTTACAGGAACTGTTGTTTTGAATATTCTTCCAGACGACCGCCACAAAGTTTTATACCGTATATATTCCAACACCTCACAAGTCCAATTTCCATTATGACTATCTTCAGCTTTTTTAATAATAGTAAAGCAATCACCTATTGAAAGTATACCATCATTTAATAATGGTGTATTATTATCTATCAATAACTCTGTACCATTTGGTGATGTTAAAAGACATTGTTCTAATGGCATCATAATTTGACATCCAATCTAAAAATATTTTTTAATTAAATACATATTATATAATTAATATATTACAATTATGAATATTTTATTTAATTTATGTATATATTTAAAATAAATATTATTAATTTACCCTAAATTCATCACCACGTTTAACGTGTAATTTATTTGAAGATATAATTGGTTGTAAAACAGTTGGTTTTACAGTTGTTGTTTTTGTAATTTTATTAAAAGTTGAATTTCCAAGTGATTTTTCTGTCGAAGCTGTTTGATATAATATTTCTCCAAGCGAATTTTCAGTAATGTCACCATATGTTCCAAAATAGCTTGTAATCCAACACTTCCATGTCTGTCTTAATGTCAGTTTATCAAATGGTGCATAAATTTTTATTGCACAAGGAAACATATAAACATCTTTAAAATGATGTATTGTATAACTAAAATTGTAAATAAATTTTTATAATTAAAATTGATTGTTTGTTAATTATTTTATCAAAAATATATATCTTATTAACTAAAAAAAAAATATATATAGGTACATAAATTAATATGATAACTTACTGATAAGTTCCATTAACATTTTCTTTTTCATCGTTTGCTTTAGTTTTATACTCAATAAACGTTCCATCACTTAATTGAAATTTACATTTATAATCTTTGTCAGAATAATTGTATATACCTATCTTACATTGGAAATATATGTCATATGGATAGTGTTGACCATGGTCGTCATTTATGTAAAAATAAGTTGAAACTGAAATTATTGAATCAAAAAAATTATAATAAAATACAAATAAATGACAATATAATTTTAATGATATCATTCAATAAATCAATATTATTTTAAATCAAGAATTACCTTTATAATGACAAAGTACGTGGCAAAATTGAAGAGTGATAAGGATTGTTCCAAAGATCCAACAGGTAGTCTTGAAGGACATGATGTGTCCGCTTCGACTGACTGGAACAAACTGTGGTTTATAGTCAAAAAATTGTACGCTTTTATTGCCAACTATTTCACAATATGTTGAAATATTATTCTAGAAAAATCTATTTAAAAAATATTCTAATGACACGACACTGTGAGTCAGTTGTTTTTTATTTCACCTCTATTTTTGTTGATGTGATTATAAAATTTTTTATCAGCAAGTTTGACGATTAGCTAAAACGAACCAACTCATCGGTCAAATGACTAATAGATTACAATATATTTAAAATAAAAAATAAAAAATAAAAAAATCATTTTCTTGATAATACATTTTTTCACAAATAATATAATAATAATATTGTAAAAATTATTTTGTATAAATATATAAATATTTTTTTTTTTTTTAATTTATATATTTAAATTGAAATGAAAAAAATTTAACGTGTATATATAATTAATCAATATAAAAATTATTATTATTTATTTTTATTAAATAAAAATTTTACGTTTTTTATAATATTAATAACTGAATATATTTTAACAAATAATTTTTTTTTTTTTTTTTTATATTAATATTTTTAACGATATATTCATCAATATTTTTATCAGCAACTTGAATGATTAGTTAAAATAAACTGACACCAATAAGATGACTAATATATGATATGTGAAAAAATATAAAAAACCCATTATGTTAAAAATAACATTTTTAAAATATAATAAAAATAAATATAATATAATAATAATAAAAATATGATTATATAATATTTCATATTCAGTAATTGTCATTTTATAAAAATAATATCAATATTTAATTCAATCAAATTAATTAATAATTATTAATTATAATAAATATTCATTACGTTATATAAACAAATAAAATTTATTTAAAATTTATTTATTTGTTCATTTATATTTTTAATATTTTTTTAATTCAATATTTTTTTAATGAGTAATTTAACAATTGCAACCACCTGATTGTTTTGCTTGTTTAATTTAATTTTTTTTTTTAATATAATTGTTATATCAACTTGTTGAATGCTTTTGAAATTTTATGAGAATAGAAAATTTTAAATGAAATATTTTAAAAATTAAATCTTCAAATTTAACATAAATAATATAAATAATTAATCTCATGCAAAATCAAAGAAAAATTGTTGAAATAATAATTTATGTTTTTATACTTAAAACATTTACGTTCAATTTTTTTTTCATTTATAAATTTAACAAATACTTTTTTTTTCAACTTAAAAATAATTTTAATCATCATTATAATTATTCTCAATTAATTAACTTGTTGAAAATTTACAATCCACACTGTTTTTCCATGATAAACGTAATGTTTAAAACAAGTTTTTTTTAATATGACAGCAATTCCTGGTAAAAAAAAAGTAGAAAAAAAATTAATTACTTAATTATAATTTTATAATAAATTTACATTTATATCGTGAAAAAAAATTAATACATTATACAGAAAAAGTATTGATAATATGTACTTACTATGTACTTAAAAAAAAAAAACAATATCATTGTCATCATTAACATTTAGATATAAGTAAAAAAATAAAAAAGAATAACCAACGTGTTTACCAATAGAACATAATAATGAGATATTAAAAAAATAAAACAAACATTAAATGACAGATTTTACCCTTATTGTTATTTTTAATCGATATTATATCTTAATCAATCAATTACAAAAAAAGAATTTTATATCTTCATCTTTTCAAGTCTATTAAACATTAATACTCACACAATACTATTTTTTTTATTTAATTTGAAAAAAGAAAATTTAATATGGTGTAATATTATTACTGTACCAATATAATTAATTAAATTTTAGAAATAATGCAGCTACTAATTTAATAATTTGTTCTAAAAAAAAAATTATAGCATTGTGATAATATTATAATGTCACATATGTATAATTAACAATCAAGTATACTATGTCTATTTTTTTTTCGATAGTTTTCATTCCAAGACAACCAATGAGATTGAATTGTTAAGTTGAAATTGTTTTTCAATTCATCAGAAGTAAATAATTTTAAAATAATATCATTCATACGATTTCCGGTAAAATGGTCAACAGTAATAATTGTATCAATTGTAATATAATCAATACCTCGAACTGCTAAAAATTCAAGATCTGGACAATTTTTTATAAATTGATCAAAACCAACATCAGCAATTCTTGAACAATAAGAACAATTTAAACCTGTTAATCCCTTTAATTTGATAATAGAATTTTCAGTAATATTAGAATTATCTGATATGTTTAAAATTTAAAAATTTTTCAATCTAACTAAAGCATTGATAGCTGTATCAGTTAAATTTTTGCAACCATTGATATCTAAAAATTTCAGATATTTACATTTATTAGCAACAGAAATAATATTGGAATCTTGATGTGGTGCAACACCACCCATATTTAGATGTTCAAGATATTGCAATTTTGATAACTCATCAAGAACAACTGGATCATAACATAATTCTCTAGATTTTAATAGACAGTTTGATATTTCCAATTTTTTCAGTTTTTCACAATTGTTCGAAATTGCTTTTATTGATTTATCAGAAAGTCGTGAATAACTCAATTTTAAACTTTCAAGATTTTGTAATTTAGTCAATATTTTTATACTACTTTCAATTTCATGAATATTAACATCATAGATAAATTAAAATTTAATTACATTTAAAAATAAGAAGAATAATTTTTACCAAAATTGTTTGAATAATTATTTAATAAATTATTCATTTTTATAAACAGACAAATCGAAATGAAAAAAATTGCAAATAAATAAATAAATAAATCAAAATTCAAAATCATGTTGGTAAAATAGAGTTCTAACAACAATTATTTTGATATTTTTTTTTTTTTATATATATATATATTGTTGATTTGTTGTTGTATGTATTTTCTTGTTTGCACAGGTTTACACAAGTTTCGTTAATATCATTGACAATTTAAGGAAATAAAGTATTGATAAAAATTAATTAAATAAAAATCTCTGGTCAATTAATATAGATATTAAATAATTAGATACAATTAATGTTTTTTTGTGTATTCCTATATTGGTAAAAATAGTTGATGTATTAACATCTGAACATTAATTGTTGAAAAAAATAAGATAAGAACAAAAGAACAAAGGTATAATTAAGTTTTTATTATAAATAACAATATCACGTGTAGCAATTATTCTGCAATCATGACTGATTGATTTGTATTGTTGCTGGTTAGTTTTTGGTTATTTATTGCCTTACATGTATTTTGGTTATTTACAAAGCCACAGCTGTTAGTCAAAATAGACAAACATCATTGTCAATATCACACAATCTGATATTTGTTACCTAATATATTTATACCTATACTATATTGGAACTGATGATGAGCTATTAATTAAAAACATATCTTTATCATAATAAATATGCTTGTTTTAATTAACATACTATCATGAGTTTGAATAATGTGATTTTATCATTAAATTAATTTAAAAAATAATATTTAAGCTATTCAAATCAATAATGATGATAATAACAGTTGTAAAAATATAATAACAATGTTGGCAGTTCAGTAATATATTATTTCGTAATTTTAGTACTTGTTCCTATGATGAGTTCAAGAAAAAAATGTCGTATAGAACAACAACAACAACAACAACCTTCTGAAAATATTGAGGAGATAAAGGATCTTATTAATATTTTGAGTTTGGATTCATTAGCAAAAATATTCATGCTGCTGCCAATCCCAGAAAGAATAGCAATGGAAAAAGGTAACCATTAAAATAATTAAAGTTTGAATTATATTATTTAATGCCAATAATGTTTATAAATACTTATATATTTTAATTTAATAATTTTCATGTCTAGTTTGTTCTAAATGGAAAGATGCAAGTGTATTAGCTTGGCATGATATAAAAAAGTACGAATGTAGTAGATCAATATGTCGTGTATATGATAATCGTATGTTGACACAATCAGACGTGGAGGA
Organism: Lysiphlebus fabarum; assembly: GCA_011426435.1. Taxonomy (NCBI): domain Eukaryota; kingdom Metazoa; phylum Arthropoda; class Insecta; order Hymenoptera; family Braconidae; genus Lysiphlebus; species Lysiphlebus fabarum. The sequence goes on from WSYQ01001287.1 coordinate 62,944, forward strand.
AATATTATTAAGATGTGGTAAATATTTGAAAGAATTGACTCTTTCAAAAGTTTGCAACTCAAGTATCATGCCAATCATTAGTGATCAATGCAAAAATTTAACAAGACTTGAATGTAGTTTTGCAAAAAAATTAAACATCAATGATACCAATCACTATGTTCAAGGATTGAAAAAATTGGATAAATTGCAATTTATAAAAATATATTTGGATAGAGATCTATCTTATGAAACAAGTTGTAATTTTCCATCTGAAATAATTAATAGTCTTTCAGGCGAAATTAATGAAATTCATTTAATTTTTTGTTATCAAAATTCTAAAATGAAACATTTTATTACTGTAAGTTTTCATTGATAGCCAGTTGTTTATCACTGATATAATATAATTTTATATTATAATATGATACTCATCATTATTGAACTAATATTTATTTATTGTTTCAGAATTTTAAAAAGTTTAATAATCTTCAAAAATTGACAATAAGTGGCTTTTATCTACATTTCATCATTCACGAAATACTGAAAATAAAAACACTTGTTTATCTTGATATTAGTAATTCTTGTTTCAATAGAAAATCATTGGTATACGACGAACTTGTAAATTTACAGCATATTAACTTGGCAAATGATGAAAATTTTTTCGACGAAACAATTACTTATAATATATCAGATGAACTTATCAATAGTATTTTTAATACATGTAAAAATCTTGAACATTTTGAAGTATCTGATGCTTCTCATGATTATAAACCTACAATTTTACTTGAAAACTGGACAAACCTTAAAAATTTAGTTCATCTCAATATTTGTTGGGAAATTACTGATGACTTTGCACTGAAACTAGTAAAATATTGCAAAAAATTAAAATTTTTAAAAATTTATCTTTGTGATGATGAAATTACAAATCAAACTGCTTTAACTATATTGACAAAATTAGAAAATCTTGAATGCTTGGAATTGCCGTCTTATGATTGGATAAGTGAAGAATCAATAACTGAAATTTTTAACAACTGTAAAAAAATGAAACATTTAGAAATACCTTATTGTGTTATAGTAAGATCTATTGATCATGAAGCACTTTCTTCTCCATCTATTCTTGATGATTTATCAAAATTAGAAAATCTTGAACATTTAAACTTGTCGGGCATTGTCAATGTTCAAGATAACACTGTTATAGCAATTGCTCATAAATGTAGAAAATTAAAATCTTTAAATATTGCAGAATGTGATATTAATGAAATTGCTCTCATTGCTTTAACCAGCTTGGATAATTTAGAAGATTTAAATATTTCATCCAATGATAATGTTACAGACAATTTTATTGCCATATTAAAAAAAATGAAACATTTGTATTGTATTGGTTGTAGAAAGCTTACTGATGCTGGTGTCATTCAGTTTATAAAAAACTGTCCAAATCTTGAAACACTTAATCTCACCTACATCAGTAATATTACAATTAAAACAGTTATTGCTGCTGATGAGGCAACTAGAAAACGTATAAATACTATTTTTACATTATATATTCCTGATGCGATTAATGAAGCAGCTATGATGATATTGAAATCACCATGTTTAGTTCTTGAAAATTATAATTATTATTAAACATCAACTACAAAAAATAAACATCATACTTTGTTTTCATTAACATTTACATTTTATATTTACAAGATGATACTTGCTAATGATTTAGTGCTAATGAATTTTTTATTTTACTTTATCAGTATATAATAAATAAATGATAAATATATATCGTTACTTAAAACCAAATTGATATTTATAATTTTTTGAATAGCAAATAGTAAATAGTAATATAAAAGAGCTTTATATAGTAATAAACTTTGAATCATCACACAGACGTATATGACTGCAATGTAATGTAAGCTCTTGTTGGATAATTTCTAATATAAAATTTTATTTTAGCATAGAGCCACATACTTGAAAAAAAAAACAAAAAACACAAATAAATCAACATTTAATTATATTTATTTTATAAATTAATTATTTTAAAAAATTTTAATTTTTCAAAAACAAGTGATGAATCATGTATAGAATATTGCAAATAAAGCTAGAGAATAATGGGAAATTGAAGCTGGTACAAGAGTTGCTCAAGCACAAAAAAGTAGTACTGCTAATACACATTTACTTGTTGCAGCTGTTGAAATGGCAAAGGACTTATAGTATATTTATTTATTATATATTTTATAATTATTTAATTTTAATCTAAAATTTTTCACTTATGAATAAAAGAAAGAATAATCAAAATATGTATAAAAATAGATACATTTAAAAATAAGAAGAATAATTTTTACCAAAATTGTTTGAATAATTATTTAATAAATTATTCATTTTTATAAACAGACAAATCGAAATGAAAAAAATTGCAAATAAATAAATAAATAAATCAAAATTCAAAATCATGTTGGTAAAATAGAGTTCTAACAACAATTATTTTGATATTTTTTTTTTTTTATATATATATATATTGTTGATTTGTTGTTGTATGTACAAGAAGACTAGAAATACAGGAGGAGTAACTCCTATCTCAATGCATGTAATATATTTCAGCAAATTCCCGTGAGGCTAGTGGCTGTCAAAGCGAAGTTAGCGTACAGCATGGCTTACACATACATACATACATTAATGTCGAAAACCAATTAATGTATGAATGTATGTGTAAGCCATGCTGTACGCTAACTTCGCTTTGACAGCCACTAGCCTCACGCGAATTGTCTGACATATTCGAGGCGAGTTACTCCTCCTGTATTTCTAGTCTTCTTGTGTATGTATTTTCTTGTTTGCACAGGTTTCGACAAGTTTAGTTAATATCATTGAGAATTTAAGGAAATAAAGTATTGGTAAAAATTAATTAAATAAAAATCTCTGGTCAATTAATATAGATATTAAATAATTAGATTCAATTAATGTTTTTCTGTGTATTTACATATTGCTATTTATCAGTTTTGATTATTTATTGGGCTACATGTATTTTGGTTATTCACAAAGCCACAGCTGATAGTCAAAAGTAGTAAACATCATTGTCATAATCACACAGTTTGATAATCACATAACAGGTATATTTATTTTCTATCGAAACTGATACTAAAAGTAAGCTTCATATAAAATGTACTATAAAAATCTTTATTATTTTTATATTTCATAAAATAAAATACAGTATCTGCTTGTAATTTTATAGATATAGGTATAAACACTTTGACATCATAAACATGCACGTATTGATTAAGTTGATTAATATATTATCATGCATTTGTATATTGTGATTTTATCATTAAATTAATTTAAAAAATAATATTTAAGCTATTCAAATCAATAATGATGATAATAACAGTTGTAAAAATATAATAACAATTTTGGCAGTTCAGTAATATATTATTTCGTATTTTTAGTACTTATTCTTATGATGAGTTCGAGAAAAAAATGTCGTATAGAACAGCAACAACAACCTTCTGATAATAATGAGGAGATGAGGGATCTTATTAATGTTTTGAGCTTAGAGTCATTAGCAAAAATATTCATGTTGCTGCCAATCCCAGAAAGAATAGCCATGGAAAAAGGTAACCATTAAAATAATTAAAGTTTGAATTATATTATTTAATGCCAATAATGTTTATAAATATTTATATATTTTAATTTAATAATTTTCATGTCTAGTCTGTTCTAAATGGAAAGATGCAAGTGTATTAGCTTGGCATGATATAAAAAAGTACGAATGTAGTAGATCAATATGTCGTGCATATGATAATCGTATGTTGACACAATCAGACGTGGAGGAAATATTATTAAGATGTGGTAAATATTTGAAAGAATTGACTCTTTCAAAAGTTTGCAACTCAAGTATCATGCCAATCATTAGTGATCAATGCAAAAATTTAACAAGACTTGAATGTAGTTTTTCGAAAAAGTTAAACATTAATGATACCAATCACTATGTTCAAGGATTGAAAAAATTGGATAAATTGCAATTTATAAAAATATATTTGGATGATGATCTTTCTTTTGATACAAGTTGCAATTTTCCATCTGAAATAATTGATAGTCTTCCAGACGAAATTAATGAAATTCATTTAACTTTTTTTTATCAAGATTTTAGAATAAAACATTTTATTTCTGTAAGTTTTCATTGATAGCCAGTTGTTTATCACTGATATAATATAATTTTATATTATAATATGATACTCATCATTATTGAACTAATATTTATTTATTGTTTCAGAATTTTAAAAAGTTTAATAATCTTCAAAAATTGACAATAAGTGGCTTTCATCTACACTTCATCATTAACGAAATACTGAAAATAAAAACACTTGTTTATCTTGATATTAGTGATTCTTGTTTCAATAGAAAATCATTGGTATTCGATGAACTTGTAAATTTAGAGCATATTAACTTGGTGAATGATGACATTTTGTGTGACGAAACAATTACTTATAATATATCAGATGAACTTATCAATAGTATTTTTAATACATGTAAAAATCTTAAACATTTTGAAGTATCTGATGCTTCTCATGATTATAAGCCTACAATTTCACTTGAAAACTGGACAAATCTTGAAAATTTGGTTCATCTCAATATTTGTTGGGGAATTACTGATGAGTTTGCATCAAAAATAGTAAAATATTGCAAGAAATTGAAATTTTTAAAAATTTATTCATGTGATTATCAAAATACTACTCAATCTGCTTTAACTATATTGACAAAATTAGAAAATCTTGAATGCTTGGAATTGCCGACTTATGATTGGATAAGTGAAGAATCAATAACTGAAATTTTTAACAATTGTAAAAAAATGAAACACTTAGAAATACCTTATTGTATTATAATAAGATCTATTGATCATGAACCAGTTACTTCTCCATTTATTCTTGATAATTTATCAAAATTAGAAAATCTTGAACATTTAAACTTGTCGGGCATTGCCAATGTTGAAGACAACACTGTTATAGTAATTGCTCATAAATGTAAAAAATTAAAATATTTAAATATTTCAGAATGCGATATCAATGAAAGTGCTCTCATTGCTTTAACCAGCTTGGATAATTTAGAAGATTTAAATATTTCATTCAATGATAATGTTACAGATAATTTTATTGTCCAATTAAAAAAAATGGTCAGTTTGTATTGTGATGGTTGTAGAAAAATCACTGTTGCTGGTGTTATTCAGTTTATAAAAAATTGCCCAAATCTTAAAACACTTGATCTCACCTACATCGATAATATTACAATTGATACAATTATTGCTGCTGATCAGGCAACTAAAAATCGTATAAATTCTATTTTAACATTATATACTTCGAAAGAGATTAAAGAAGCGTCGATGATGATATTGAAATCACCATGTTTAGTTATTGAGAATTACAATTATTATTAAACATCAACTACAAAAAATAAACAGCATACTTTGCTTACATTATCGTTCACATTTTATATTTACAAGATGATACATTTTCAAGTGTATTTGTCGATATTAAACTAAAACCTAAACTAAAAGTAAACCTATACGTTAACTAACTGAGCCACAGGCGCGACGATATACAATTAAGAAATGTTTTTGTTCTTTCATAGTTACTCACAGCCTTATATATTTCATGGGTCAACCAATCATCAGCCATTGATTCAATAAGACAAAATAAAAGAAAATAGAAAAATATTTATTTGACAGAAAGTAAATGGCCATTGCTTGGTCGCCATAGCTACCTCGATACTTGACGCCGCTATACATAATGATTGAATAATATTGGCTCAAAATTTAATTCTTAATTTAGGAAAAACTCCGCGGGGTCAAGTATAATTGTTTTTGTTTCAACAATTTAGATTTAACTACATGTATCGAAAATAAAATTTCTTCGTTGGTTTTTATTGTATCATATTTTTTTTATATCAAAAAATTAATTAATGGCAAAACAAGTTACATTACAAATTGATTACAATTTCGAATACTTGACTCTTTTTTTTTGTACAAAATACTTGTTTTTTGTTAGATACTCAAGCGGTATTATACCCAACACTTAATGAATAATTAATATAATAAATATTATTTTTACATAATATTGTTTTAGGCGCGGATTATGACATCAATAAAATGATTGAAATAGTTTAAAAAAGTGAAATATAGAGGCGTTATGAATGTATGATACACGACGTATGATACTGTATGATACACCTGTGTATACCCACCCAACTCTGTTTTTTATAATTCCCGACAGTATAATACCTAAAAGTATTAAACAGTTAAACTTAAAAATCAAACATTTACCCAACACTGTTTAATAACAATAGTAATAATAATAATAGTATAGTAAAATAACAAACAGCTGATTATGATTTTTTATAGGTATATCTTACGAACTTCGAGTAAAAATATTTAACTATTTAAGCATAGTGATTCGCAATAATGAAAATACAATGTATTAAAATAAAAACCTATACAATCAAAAATAAATAATAGTTTTCGTACTTAAAATTTTCATAAATTTATTACTTAACAATTTTAGTGAGTAAATAAAATTCTAATACTGATTAGCTTTGTTGTATTATTGGAAAAGTATATTTTCTAGAAAATTCTAGAGCTTGTATTATTCTACACAATTCTACAAAACGAAAATAAAAGTGGGTGATGTCATTTTGAAGAGAAATTTTGTCTAAAAACATCAAATAAGTAAGTTAATGTATCTCAAAAAAAAGCAATATTTTTTTATAAAAAAATAAACAAAAAAGAAATAAATTGATTGTATTAATGTCATTGAATATGATTAAAGAATAAATATAATATTATTGTTTAGACAAGTGTTGATTAAATTTAATTTATTTACAGAAACTTGAGTTGATATATAAAAAAAAAATAAAATAAACAAATAAAAGCAATGGATGAACCAAACAATTATTTGCCAGATAACAGTAATAGCATGAAAACAGTTAAATCAACAGCAGTTGTTAAATATTCAGCAATACAAAAGCCAGCAACATTTACACAATTACAATGTAATACAGATTTAAATCATCCACCAAGTAATTGGTTAAGTAGTTCTGCTGAAAGTTATGGATTACAAAGTGTTTGGTTACAAAGTACTGGATTTTCAAGTTTTCGAATGGCTCATATGTTTCCAGATTGTGTTGGTGAAGTTGATGTTGTATCTGATGCTGAAAATATAAAAAAATTATTAAAAATACCTTATAGTCAAGGTGCTGTATCAATGATGGTACATAGAATTGAAAATACAATATTAATTGATGATTTTGATATACAAAAATATTTATTACGTCAAGCTGAAAATGATTGGGAATGGTTAAAAAAATTTTTTTATGAACATATTATACATAATAGTGATGATAAAGAAAAAAGACGTCTTTTTTATAAACCATCAAATACACGTGATTTATTACAAAAAAAAAATCTTGTGTCAAAATTTTTATATCATTCATTGGTTACAAATTTAACTGATAATGAAAAAAAAGAAGATGAAGAAAAAAATAATATTGATAATGATAAAACAAAAAATTGTGAATTAGATTTAAAAAATAAATGTTTAGAGCCTATTTTACCAGAACCAAGTTTAGAAGATAATTTACCTGATCCAACAAGAAGTCGTAATTTTGCTCGTAATGTTGTTTGGACATTTGAAAATATACAAATGTTAATTGGTACAGATATGCCAATATTTGGTGGACAAACACATCCATGTATTAGTCTTAAACTTCGTGATATGAATAAACCAATAAATGTATTAACTGGAATTGATTATTGGCTTGATAATTTAATGTGTAATGTTCCAGAAGTTATAATGTGTTATCATCTTGATGGTATTGTACAAAAATATGAATTAATAAAAACTGAAGATTTACCAAATTTAAATAATGCAAATTTTAGTCCAAAAGTAATACGTGATGTTGCACAAAATATATTGAGTTTTTTAAAAAATAATGCAACAAAAGCTGGTCATACATATTGGTTATTTAAAGGTAAAGATGATGATGTTGTAAAACTTTATGATTTAACATCATTATGTTCAGATACATCTGATGATAAAGAACAAAATCCATTTACTGTACCAGTTGCAATGTTATTATATAGAGTTGCTAGAAATATGAAATATTCATCAGATGATAGTCAAGGACATTTAGGTACAATAAGAATATTATTAAAAAATTGTATACAATTATTAAATCGTGAAAAATATCCACAAATTGTAACATCTGCACATTATATGTTATCTGATCTTTATATACCAGCTGATACTGATCCAGCAAAACCAATTGTTGTTGAAAAACAAAAACAACAACAACAAAAACAACAAAAAGAAGATGATATTTGTCAACAAAATGAAAATGATGAATATGAATTTGATGATATTAATAATTGTATGGAAAATGAAGGTAAAGCAAGTACAACAATAAAATCATTAACATTAGCATATTTAAAAGAAAAAACTGAACGTAATGATTTTAAATATATACGACCACCACCAGTTAGTGGATCAATACCGGAACGTTGTCGTGAAGCACTTGAACATGTTTCAAATGGTCTTGAATGTTTATCATATTTTCCAATAATTAATATTGATGAAGTTAATTATAATGATAATAATAATAAATATAAAGAAGAAAAACAAAATACAGCAAAATCATTTGAAGCAATTCCAATGCCTTATTATAAATTAAATAATTCTATAAATAATAATAAACAACAACAACAAACACAATTAAAAACACCAAAAAAACAACAACAAAAAAAAAATTAAATAAAAAAAATAATGATGAATTAAATATTGTTGATACAAGTCCAAAAACATTATTATGTAAACCAAAAGGTGAAGCATTACCAACATGGCAAGCACCAAAAAAAAGTGATAATTTAAGTTGGAAATCACATTTAAAAACTTTACTATATGAAAAAGCATCATTAGTATTTGCTGTTTTAGCTGAATATGAATATACTAAACAAAAATTTGGTTCATCATTAAAATATATACTTAAAGTATTAAAATGTCAAAAAATACTTGAAATTTTTTGTGGTTTAAAAAATGATAAATTAATAAGTTATTCATTGGGTAGAGCTGGTGATTGTTGTTTAATGATTGTACAAGATTGGAAAAATATTGATAATCATCAAAAATTATTTACAACAAGTGATGAAATTGAAGATAAAATTATAATTGAAATTTTAACAATTAAAAAAGATGATTTAGATATGAATGGTGCTGAATTACTTGATAGTGCGTTAATAAGTATTGAAGAAAGTTTAATTGTTGCATATAAATGTTATGAAAAAGCATTAGAACTTGAACCAGCTGATATTGATAAAAAAAATTTATTAAGAAGACTTGGTAATGTTCATAATGAATTAGGTGTATTATATATGAATCAAGCAAGTTTAAAATATCAACATGATACAAATAACGATGATAAAAATAATATTAATGATAATAATACTAATATTAATGATGATAATGATAATGATAATGATGATGATGATGATAATAAAAATGTTAGTTTATTATTAACAAAATCATTAACACATTTAGAATATGGTGTTAAAGCATTTGAATCAGTTGAAGATGAAGCAAATTTAGCATTATTACATTCAAATACTGGTAGATTAATGCGTCTTTGTGCTCATATTAATGTTAATAAACAAACACAAGAACGTCATTTTTATAATAAAGCATTACATAGTTATCAAAAAGCATTACAAATACTTGGTAATAGAAAAACAAATTCATCAATATGGGATACTGTTAATTGGGATTTATCAACAACATTATTTACAATGGCAACATTATTACAAGATTATCCAATACCTGGTAATAAAACTGAAGATGAATTAGAAAAAGAAGTTGTTGAAATATTTCAAAAAGCATTAAAACATTGTGATACTGAAAATCCAGGACCAAGACAACCAGTTTATCAATTTCGTGCTGCAACAATACAGCATCGTCTTGCATCACTTTATCATCGTGTTTATCGTGAACTTGATACTGATACTGATAATATTAAACGTAAAACAAGTTTACAATTATGCAAACTTTATTATGAAAAAGCATCAAAATTAATGTTTTCACTTGAACAACCAATTGAATATTTAACAATACAACTTGAAAGAGTTGCACTTGCTGAACAACAGGCACAAACAACTAATTTATTTACAAGTAAATTGAAATCATATCAAAATGGACTTGATTTAATTATTCAATGTAAAGATATGCTTGAAATTATATATGAAAAAAATAAAATTATTAAAATTCAAGATAAAAAAGATGATGATACACAAAAAGAAATTGATATTGATAATGAAACTGAAAAATTAATTATTTTAATGGAACAAAGATTACAATTTTTACTCAGATCATTAACAAAATTATGCCTTGGAAAAAATTCAATACCAAATAAAAAAAAAGAGTAAGTATTTTCATTTTTAATTTCTTCTTTATTCAATTATTTTTTAGTTTTTATTTTTAATAAATTTATAAGCTTAATTTTATTCAACTATTTAATTCTTTTACATTTTTTTTTTTTAAATTGTATTTTATATTTTATTTTTTAGATATGAAAATCTTGCTGAGGTTTATAAAAAATGTTACAGTCAAAGTTTAAGAACACCTGAAAGCCAAGCTAATTCATCATTACTCGAGCACATGATTCATTTGATCAAGGAAATAAATTTAAAACTTCAAAACCATCAAGAATCAGTATAAAATACTTTGTTTTTTTTTTTTTTTTTTTTTTACTCACTGTAAATAATTATAGCTAACATATAAATATATATATCGAATAAGTTTTGTTGCTTTTAAAGTGTACAAGAATTTATTAAAAATAAAAAATAAACATTTGAACTTAAAGATAATCTTTTATGACGTATTCTACATTACTAATATCTGCTAATATATCAGTAAGTATTTTTTTTTTTTTTTTTTATTGGGAGAAGTAAAGATGGCAATGAAGGTCACAAATACTCATGGATACATACACACCCAATGCAAAAATTAATTAATTTATTTAGTAAGCTGTTGATCATCATTCAACTACCATCAAAAATAATAAAATGAATATTTCTTTTGAAGGAAAACGAATATTAGTTACTGGAGCTGGTCAAGGTAATTTATTAATAATAATTGTATTAAATTAATTTAATTATTTATATTTAATATTTAAAATTGACAAATTTATAAATTTCTTTCATCTAAGGAATTGGTAGAGACTTGGCTCTTCGTCTTTCAAAATATAAAGGAAAAGTATTTGCATTATCTAAAACATTAGAATTTTTAGAAACACTTAAAAATGAAGATTCAACTATTGAAATAATATCAGTTGATATAGTAGATTGGAATAAAACAAGAAAAGCTATTGAAAAAATTTTACCCATTGATATGCTTGTCAATAATGCTGGTGTAGCTTGTCTTGCACCGTTTTTAGAATTATCAGAGGAACAATTTGATTTAACAATGAATGTCAATGTCAAAGCGATATTCAATATAACACAGATAATTTCTGGTGATATGATTGAAAGAAAAATTCATGGTAGTATTGTTAATGTTTCATCGCAAGCAAGTTCTGCTGCTTTAAAAGACCATTCAATATATTGTGCTTCCAAAGGTGCTGTTGACATGTTGACAAAGTAAAAAAATAATTAGTTTTTTATTTTATTTTAAAACAAGGTTTATTTATTTTTTTTTTTTATGCTTAATATGATTTTTTTATTTAGATCAATGGCTTTAGAACTTGGAACTTACAATATACGTGTCAATTCAGTCAACCCAACTGTTGTTATGACTGCAATGGGACGACTTGGTTGGGATGATCCAAAAAAATCTCAAATCATGCTTGATAAAATTCCACTTGGGCGATTTGCTGGTAATTTTATTTATTATTTTTATCACGTAAATATTTTTCTGTTCATATAAGTATAATTTTTTATTTAACAATATAGAAGTTGGAGAAGTTGTTGATGCTATAGTCTATCTTTTGAGTGATCGCAGCTCAATGATTACAGGGGTAGCATTACCGATTGATGGAGGATTTTTAGCTACCTAAAAAAAAGAGCTCAAATGCATGAAAATGCACCAAATCGTATCAAATATAAGCCTTTTCATAACATCATAATTTTGCTAATATTACATGCGATAATTGAAAAATATAAGATGACATAATTGCATAATTTATATTTTTTAACACAGAAATAATGATTTTTTTTTTATATTTTGTATAAATAATTAAATATTAATTTTCAAATACACTGAAATTATTCTAAATTGACCTTTGTTTTTAATTTTATGTTTACACATAGATTGTTAATAATTTTTAATATAGTTGATCTTTATAAATAACAATAAAAAACTGATAAGCTTCTGTAGGGTTACCATATGCGCTGAACACCAAATCAGGACATTTTGTTTAACACACCCCCAAAAATGAAAAAAAAATTATAATACAAAATTAAGCATTTATTTGTTTTATACTGTTATACATAATATATTATTAATATAAATTAAATACATGTTTTTATAAATTATTATTGTATTAATTTTTAAATTGAATTTAATTCAATTCTCGTATTTTGGAGTAGAACTTATCTTTTTCAGTAAGCTTTCATTTTCTGCTTTTTTTAAATATTTACAAAAATCAATGCATGAATAACTTTTAAAATTATATAATACAGTTATCTAACAAAAAAAACAAAAAAAAAAAACAAGTATTTTGTACAAAAAAAAGCGTCAAGTATTCGAAATTGTAGTCAATTTGTAATGTAACTTGTTTTGTCATTAATTAATTTTTTGATATAAAAAAAAATATGATACAATAAAAACCAACGAAGAAATTTTATTTTCGATACATGTAGTTAAATCTAAATTGTTGAAAAAAATAAAATAAAATAAAATAAAAAAAAAATTATACTTGACCTCGCTATACATGAGATTGAATAATGTTGGCTTAAAATTTAATTTTTAATTTAGGAAAAAACTACGCGGGGTCAAGTATAATTTTTTTTTTTTTTATTTTATTTTTTTCAACAATTTAGATTTAACTACATGTATTGAAAATAAAATTTCTTCGTTGGTTTTTATTGTATCATATTTTGTTTGTAATTTTAATTTCTGTAAGTTTCAATTATAATAAATAATTACATAAAAATAATAATAAAATAAAATAAAATAATTACATTTACATTAAATACATTAATTACATTTTTAAATAATTACATTTCATTTTATTTTAATTTTTTTTTTTTATTTACAAAAATTAGTAATCAAGTTCAATAATGTTGTTTTTTTTTTTTTTTTTAGTTTTCGACTTATTTACCTACATGGCATTATTAGTGGAATTTTGTGGACTCATAATAGACAGTGGAATCTTACAACCAATTAAAGATTCACATGTCGTCTAATAATAGTAATAACTGTCATTTGCAAAAAAAGTCTATATAATAAAATTTAATTTATATGTTTTATATACAATTATTAAAAATTATTTAATAAAAAAAAGAAAAAAAAATGTCTTTTTTTTTATAATTGAAACTGTAATATAATTATATTTGTAATTATACAATAAATAAATATAAAAAATAAATTGTTTATAATGTTGGCTTTTTAATTTTATTTTTTTTCTATTGAAATGATTTATTCAGAAGAATACACCCAACCATTATCAACAATGTCTCTGAACAATTACGATCGATATTATGTTGGAAATTTTGATGTTATAATAACTGAGTCAAAATAAATCCCAATTTTAAAATGTCATTACAATTGTACATATTTTTTTTTGTTCTTTGCTGATATAACAATTTTAGATTTATTTTGCTTAATATCGATAATACAATAGATAATCTACAGTTAAGTTCTTTGGTAGTAGAACATTAAAACTAATTTTTTGGTGCTTTGTCTGTTTCATATCTAATATCGAAACACTGATGTGGCATTATTGAATATCATCGCAATTTTTCTAATAAAATACGCCAATACACTGATATCAGTATATATACAGAGCGATTAGTGCTTCTAGATAGACTTGTTGAAGAAATAAAAAACTGGAACATCAGTGAAAAATAATATTGAATTTATTAGGTTTTTTATTTTTCTATCAATTTGAAATATTAAAATCAGCATATGTACAGTTATGTTGTCACTGTATTCTCAATATATGTATAAATAAATAATAAATTATATATAAAAGAAAAAACAGATGATGATAATGAAAAAAAAAAAGTTAATTACCAAGATGACACTGATGATCAAAATAAGTTATCTGAAAATCAAACAAACGACTTATCATCACCATCAAGTCCAGACAACTTATCACCAACAAAAAAATCAAAAGCAATTCAAAAAAATCCAACAACAATAATATACAAAAAAAAATATAAAAAAAGAAAAAGATGTAAACAATGTTATAGAAATAAAAAAAAAATTGTAATTGTTCTTATTATTGTAATTGTAATTTATATATATTAATATCATTTTATTTTAAATTAAAAAAAAAAATTTCAATGTAAATGAAAAAGGCAAATTTTATATTTTCAATTTAAAATGTTAAAAAATAATTTTAAAAACAAAATAAATATATAAATTTAAACTGACTGATGATCATGTCAAAGTAATATTATATATTTATTTTAGAACACTGATGAGTTCTTTAGAAAGCTGGATGAGTATTTTTTAGTATCACTAAATAATTGTTAAGATATATCTTTTTAATATAATTTATTTTTATAAATATTAGTTGCATTACTCTTTAATATAATTTTGAGTTCAACGATTATTATTAAACATTGCCAGTGAAATTAATAATTTTTTTTATGCAGCAAATTTTTGATGTTTTTAGATACTATTTTAAATATTTTTTATAAATTTTAATTAATCAGAAATAAATAAAATTTTTAATTTATAAAATTTCATTCATATTCAATAAAAATAAATTTAAATAAAATTTTATACACAATTAAAAGTTATATGAATATACGTTAATATAAATAAGTATGTACTTACAAAATATATATATATATATTTATCAATTAAAAAATAATAAAATAAAAAAATATTAAAAATTAGTTTAAATTTATAAAATAAAATAATATTTTTATAAACATTAAATTTATAAAGATAATTTTTCTTCTATAACTTCGAGCCGTCTTGTGGCAGAGTAGCATGCCTACCGCCTTATGGTTTGAGAGGTAGCGGGTTCAAATACCCACCCAACCAGAACAACAAGCGGACGGATAAAATAAATAAAACAATATAAATCCATATATAAAATATATGAGAAAACAATTTTAATGAATTAATAAAATTAATTCATTAAATAAGAAAATATATATGTAAAACATATAAAAAAAAAATTATCGAATTCGATAAAAAAAAAATTCATTATTAACTTAGTGAAAAATAAAATATATGAAGAATCATATAAACAAAAAAATTTTTTTTTTTTGGATATATTTTTAAATTCTTTTGATTCTGTTTATTTTTGTTTATAAGATTACAAGAATTTAGTGTACAATTTTTTTTTATTTTTAAAATACTTTTATAATTAAAAGTGAATAAATATTTTACTTGTATTTTAAAAGAAAAAAAAGTATTTCAAAAAAATTGTTTAATTGTAATATAAATTAATATTTCTGAAATTTGACTTTTAAGTTTCTTTATTTTTATATTACCTGTACATTTATAACTTATTTTTTTATTAATATGATAACGATTGATGCTCCTATTAGTTCCTTTGATTTGGCTCATAACTTTGTCAATCATTTCATCGTAATAAAAACATATTAGTTTTGTCACAATGTATTTACTTTCTCATTTTTATATACTATTTGATGTAGCTGATTATAACATCAATAACTGAGCTTGTAAATGTTTCTGAAGCTCATAAAAAAACTGGAGTTTTCATTCTATTTGAGTTGTTCATTTGGCGCAAGTTTTTCATTTTTTTATTTTTTTTAGATAACAAGATATAAAATATTAATTTTATTTTCATAAATCATCAGAAATTTGAACTAAGAATCCGAGCATCTGAAATTTGATAATAAAACATTGAGCAAGATAATATAAATTTGATCAGTTTTTGTTCAATTGTAAAGAAATATATTTAAAAAAAAAAATAAAAAACAACTTTTTGTAGAATAAATAATGAAATGCGAATATCGTCGAGATATGAAATTAATTAACATATAGGTATTGAATAAATTAAAAAACTCAGAAGTTAAATGTGAGAAAAGCTATTATCGATTTATTGAGATCAGTTAAATTATTTATTTCAAATTAACATGATATTTATTTTGGTTATTATTTTTTAATGATACTATTCCATTTGATTATATTGTTGTTGTTTAATTTGTGATTATTGAATATGTCAAATTCAAGATAGAGAAATGATTTTTCACTATCAATAGAATCAGCCATATACCTCTTTTACGTACATAATGCCATGTCTTCCTCACTCTGAAGCGATAGCAATAATGACTTTAAATATATTAAAGATATTCTATTAACAGCCAACGAATGTTGGTCCATAACAATTTCCATAACAACTTTTTCTATCTCATGTAAATACTACAATATTAATATTTCTATCGTTTTTATAAAATATTTCTATCATGCTATTGATTTAAACAAAACAAAAGCGTGATAATGACAAAAATTTTTTTTATCAACTTTCGAAACTTTTTTTTATAAAAAACCTCGTTTGAAACGTTCAGCATAAGTTAGTCGTCTATTAGATGGTGAGTTGTCTTTATCCTTTCGGACGTAATTAAACATTAATTTATCGACATCTGTCAAAAAATTTTCTACTTCTGTACTGCAATTTATTGAATGTTTTTCATGTGTTTTATAACAATTTCTTATCTAAGGTGAAGATAAAAGTATAAATTTGGTTTAAAATAATTTTATCACAGTTTATAATTATTTACCATTTCAAAATCAATTGTAGCTTTTTTTGGCTCAGTGATTTTTAAATAATTTTGAATATTTTTCATACTTAACTCAGCTTGTTCAAGAGTAAGATTCAATTTATTTGTATGATGTTCATTCATACAAGCAATTTTTTCTGTCCAATAATTATCATAATTAACATACTTCTCTTCATTAATTTTTGCTGAAAATAATTGCAGACATTTTTAAATAAAATATAGTTGTCATTAGTAATTACAAAATTTTTAACAATTATTTTATTTACCAGCTTTCAATCGTTTTACTAAATCATCACCAATTTCTAGACTATCAAATTTTGGAATTGGTGGCTCTTTTCCTAATTTTGCATTACATTTTTTTTCTTCTTCATTTTCAATTAGTTTGCTTTCACACTTCATAATTTTTGTTTACACTTTTACGCCAAAAAATAATAAAAATTTAATTTTTTTTTTTAAAAGAAAGACGTTAATTTTTTAATTTTCTTTAAATGGCATTATTTTTATTTTTTTTTTATTTTAACAAATGAATCAAAACAACGGAATTCGTGCTCAAAAAAATTAATTTTCTTTTATAATCTATCAACTTACTTTTCTCTGATATTTTTTATATGCATCGTCTTTTCTATTCTGCTGATTTTTTCATGAATTTTTAATGATAAATCATATGTAATATAAAATTCAGATATAATTATAAAAATGCAAATATAATAAAAGCTAACCAATTAATAAAATAATAAAAATAATCAATTATACTAGGAAAATTTTTTGTTAAATCAAATAAATAATATCAACAATTTTTTGTTGTGATATTTGAATAACTGATAAATATAATAATTTAATTTCAGTAATGTGAATAAAAACTAATGAATCACCAATAATAAAGCTGTTCAATTGAAATGCATATCTAATATATCCAATATTTTTTTGAATATTAAATTATTAACAAACTTAGATAATATTATTAACAGCATGTAATTATTTTTAGTACATAATTTACCAATGAAAAATAAAATATATAAATTGCAATTTAAAAAAATAGATTAAAATTTTTTATTGAAATAATTAATTCATTAGATTTTTCCAAATATAGCTTAGATATTATTGTTAAGTAAATAATTTATCTGGTAAAAATATTTCTTTGACCCGATAAATAATGGTCTTTAAAAAACAATATTACATTTTATTTTGTTAACAAAAGAATTTAAAACACGGTCACTATTTTTTATACAACAACAAAAACACAAAAAAATGCAGATTTTGAAATTTGAATCCAGGTTTTGAAATTTAGAATAAAATGCCAAGTAAAATCAGAGAAATACTTTCACTGTATATTTATTTAAAAATAAAAAACTCATGAAGTCATGTGTAATAAAAATATGTAAATACTTATTTTTTCTTTCAAAAAACATTATCGTTTATTCATATAATTTTTAAACTAATTACCACTATATTTCGGTGTTTTAAATTATTCTATAATTAACTTACATCATATACATATAAATGTATAAAATCTTAATAATCTACATATTAATATTTAAAATTATATAAAATAATATTCATGTACATATGAGTATTATTTATTGTTTTTTTAAAATAATATTCATAATAATATTCTTCACACTGTGACTTATCATATACATCTATTTCTAAAGTATATATCACATTATCACACAAATAATATAATTTTTTAATCTTCTTAAGTAATAATAATAATTGAAACTTTTAATAAATGGCTGAGCTGATAATAAATAAATAAATAAATAATAAACATAGCTACATCATTTATTTTCCTTTTTTTTTTTTTTTTTCTTTCTTTTAACTTAAAATTAAAATATTTTTCGATTAATAAATACAATTAAATGGCAAGTTCATGACTATTTTATCATTACATGTACAAAATTTATAATATTAATTTTTTCTTTTTGTTTTTTCATTTTTTAAACTAATTTATTTAAATAGTTATAATAAATCTTTCTAGTATAAAAAATTTACTTTTTTTTTTTTTCTTTTTTGTATATTGTTAAATACTTAAATATACCTATATAAAAAACAAAAAATTGGTACAAAAAAATTGGTCTCATTCACCTTATAAATATGTTTAAAAGTGTGAGTATATCTATTTTTTTTTTTTTTTTTTTATATATACTTATATATATTTATTTACTGATTTATTGAAAACGATTTCATGCCTTTTTTTGGGCATCTAAGTAAAGTGAATGTATACATTTAAAAAAAAATTCAAGGATAAATAAATAATTATTTAATCAATTCTAGCATATTTGGGAACAATATTTTTTTTTATCCAAAAATCACAATTTGGATATTCATATTCTGGAAGTACATCTTGTCCAACAACAATAACACGTCGATTACGATTATTTGGATTACTTGAACTTGCTGCATCAATAATTCTATTATGCCATACAAATTGATTAAAAAATTGTTGTATAGCTGATTGATGTCTTTTTGCTTCTGGTGTTTTTAATAAATATGATCCTAAAATTGCTGCAGCATCACTATCACTATCAGCAATATTACCATCACGTGCTTGTGTTGCAACATAAAATGATATATTTCTTGATAATAATACAGATGTTAAATTATAAAGTGGACATACAACACGAATATCAGATATCATTCCAGCAAGACCTTTTATTGTTGAATTATAACGTTTTAATGCTTCATCAGCAACACCAATTGTTCCTAATAATGATTCTTTAACAATTTTTTCAATTTGTGAATTATTCATTGTTAAATTTGTGTCTTTAAATCTCAATGGTATTGCTGAGTGTGCTGTTGTACCCATAACAATACGTATTTTTGAACCATCATTTTGTTTTAATATATCATAAA
This sequence comes from Lysiphlebus fabarum, assembly GCA_011426435.1. Taxonomy (NCBI): domain Eukaryota; kingdom Metazoa; phylum Arthropoda; class Insecta; order Hymenoptera; family Braconidae; genus Lysiphlebus; species Lysiphlebus fabarum. The sequence goes on from WSYQ01001287.1 coordinate 82,712, forward strand.
GATTTTCTTGTAATATAACACCATCTAAAACAAGCCATTCATGTTTTTTTTTGTTATTATTATTATTATTGTTATTATTGTTGTCATCATTATTTGTAGCTTCTTGTGATTCAGGTAATGTTGAATCACTTGCATACCAATTTGATGGTACTGCATCCATAATATCTTTTGTTGTTTTATTTCTAAGACATAATGCATCAGAACATCCTAATGTACGTAAAAATGGTTCAGCTAAATTTTCAACTTCATAAAGTTCTTTTGTTGGTAATACAATACTTGGACTTGATATCCATGCACGTGAAAATAATTCTGAACCTTTTGGATGTGAATGATTAATAACATTAATTGCTTTTGATGCTGCTAATAAACTTGTAACGAGTGTACCACCAGCACGATGTCCCCATACAGTTACAGCTGATTTATCACCACCAAAATGTTGTATATTTAATTGTACCCATTTTAATACAGCAACAATATCAGATAATCCATAATTACCAGATGTTGGTAAATGAGTTGATTTTGATAATGGTTTTGCTGCTAAAAAACCAAATATACCCATACGAAAATTTGGTCTAACAAATACCATATCACGTACTTTTGCTAATTTTGCTGATGGTTGTAATATACCAGGTGAACCACCACTCATTGTTTCAGCACCAATCATTACAACAACTGGTAATGGTGTATCATATCTAACTTGTGGTGTAAATACATCAAGATAAAGACAATCTTCATTACCATATATATTACCATTTGTATCACGTTGTATACACATATTTGATGAATTATATGCAAGATATGTACCATTCCAACATTGTTGTATACGATGCATTGATTCAGCTGGACGCCAACGATTTATTCCAATTGGTGGTACTGCATATGGTATACCACGAAATGCAAAACCACCATCTTCAAGAATACCTTGTACACGTCCACAATGTGTTACAGCTTCCATATATTTACCATCTTTTAATGGCATAACTATTATTCTTTGTGGACCAGTACATGCAATACTTATTATAATTATTGCTAATAAAAATATACCAACAACAGCACCAGTTATAAAACGATTATTTTTAATTGCTTCAATAAATTCATATAATGGATATTTTTTAGATGGTTGTTGATCATCATTATTATCAACATTACCATCTAAACGTACTGTTTCCATTCCTTCATCATTAAATTGATTTTTATCATCAGTTGTACCACTTTCAGGTGTTTCATTATTTGTTAATCCAACTGTACCCATTTCAGCATCAGCATTTTGTTGTTTATTACGTTTTAATGTTGGAAATGATGATACAGCTGTTACAATTGGTAATCTTATAGCATTAAGAAGATTTAATTTACCATCTTTTTTAGTTTCATTTATTGCTGGTGTTGAATTATTATCTTCTTTTGGTGTTAATGCCTCAGTCGCAGTGTCAGCAGTTGATTCAGATGTTTTTATACCATCTTCCTGTTGTAAAATATAAAAATAAAATAAAATTATATTTTTAGATATAAGTAAAGTATTTTTTTTTAATTTTACTAAATTTAAATTTTTTTCTTTTTTTAGTTTCATTCATTTTTAAATAAAAAAAATAAACACAAGAATTTACAAATTTCTTTAAATTTTTTCTATATAAAATTTTGTTTTCAAATGATAAACATAATTCATATGTGTGATAATATTATATATAAAAACATGATTTTTACCCCGACAAATTGCAAAAAAATTAAAAAAATTAAAGAATGACGTCAAGTTTTGCAGCTGTCCATCGATCCGGTTTTATTTCAAATGTTTTCTTTCAAGTTAAAATGCATATAAGTATATACATACGTATGTACTATATATTATAGAGATATATAAATGTGTACCTTGCCAAGCTCCTTGCTCTTTGTACGACAAAAACCAGGCATCTTTATTCCACCAATGGGAATTTTACGTTTAGGTTTTTGTTCTTCTCCTTCGCTCTCAATGTTCACTGGTTCCATGTGTTTAGTGTTTTCCTCATTTAACATTTTTTCACGTTCTTCATCTGCAATTTCTTTTTTATCCATATTTGCTTCTTTATCTTGTACGGTCTGACTCATTTTTGTGGCTAATTTATATATCTTTATATTTTTTTTTATCTGAAAAATAAAAATAAAAACATATTTATTAATTATAGTTGATATATTTTTTACATTTTTTTATATAATAATTGAGATAAATTATATTTTATTTAATTCATAAAAACTTATAAAAAAAATTTTTTTTTTATTAATTAAAATTAGATATTTTTCTTATAAATATTTATAAATTTAATAATAATATTAATAATGTATAATTTATAATTAAAAAATTAAACAACTACTTATTTTTTTTTTATATTCAAATTGCAAATAAAATTATAAATATTATATTTAAAAAAAAATAAAAAATTACTTTGAATAAAAAATTAATTAAATAATATTTTTTTGTGTCACTTTATTTTCTAATTTAAATTTATAAATCAAATTATGTATTTAAAAATAAAAATCAAGTTAAAGATTTGAAAAGATTTATGTATAAAAATAAGCACAGAAATAAATACTATATTAATTTGAATTATCATATATCTTAGAAAAATTTAAAATTTATTAAAAAATAAAATAGGGTCTTATAATATTTTCAAGTGTTTTAGCATGTTTATTTTCTACAAAAAAATACTGTATAAATATAAAAAATATGTGAAATATGATAAGACTTAATGGGCTACATTAAGGGCATTTATTTGTCTCTTTTTATTTGATGAATACCAGAATACCAAAATAGGGTATAAAAAAAGAAAAAAGACAGATGTCTACCACACGTGTTACAATATATACCGTTTCTGTTAAACGACAAAACTTTGGGTACTTGGTAGTGCCTGGCTGTCAACCGTCAAGGGGGATGTAATACAACTTTTTTTTTTTTTTTTTTTATATTTATTTTTCCCCTCAATCGTCATCATTCACACACCAAACAATACAACCCCCAAATATTAATATGCCTAACTACCATTAATGTATGTATTTGAATGTAGTCACATGAAAAATATTCAAGCAAATATGAAATAATAAAATAATACAAAAAAAAAAAAAACTAGTAATAATCATAATGACAAGTATACGTAATAAAAAAAAAAAACCACATATAATGCGCTTACCACAAAGCGCTACCCCTAAAATATATATAACACCCTACAGGCTTCACAATCGATCGAAAAACTCCAACCCACTCCAACCCTCTTTCCCTCTTGGAATATTCAATGTAAGTATACAACCTATACATTCTACGTAATCTACCCTTGGTCATGAAATAAAAATGAACAGATTCACAAGCAAAAAAAAAAAAAACGCAAAAGAAAGAAAAATAAATTTTTAAGATTCTGTTTTTAGGACAAATTATTTTTAATTTTTATTTTGGAGTAAATTAGAAAAATACAATTACTCAGTCATTATCAACTTTTTAAATCTGAGTATTTTTTATTTTAATATTTATATATTTTTATTTTTTTAATTTTTTAAATTGTAAATAAATGTGTTGGCTATTTTAATTCAGATAAAATGTAAATTTTATTGTTTTGAAATTGTTATCCGATGCCGGCGTCACTAAGGCATGACACTTCCTGAACACTCCTTTTTCTTTTTTTGTTTTTTTTTTTTTCATTTATAGATAATAAAATGTATATTTATTTAAAATTTAACACATTTATTTTATTATATTTTAATGTAATAATATTTTTATAATTTAAAATTTTTTTTAACTTTCAAAATATATTTTTATTTTCAAGTAAAATATATAAATAATTTTAATGAAAAATGAAATACATAAATAAGTATATATAAAATAAATTATTTTTTAACTAAAGATTTTCACTTGAGCTTTATAAAAAAAAAAAAAAAATTATTTTTAATATTAATTTAATTACATACCTTATTTAATGAATAAAAAAAAAAAAATCCGTGTGAATTGGTGTTCTCAGCTTTATGTGAATTAATTTTTTCAAAGCACTGATTAAATTTTTTGGTAATGTAATTTCATGCAATTGATATACAAAAGATATTAAAAAATCTTCAACAGACGCTACATACAGACTGATGATGGGATGATGGGATATTATTCACCAAGTGCGACGACGCAACTGTCTTGCTTCAAGCAATTCAAGTGCTTTTTTTTTCGATATAATTTTTTTCAATTTTTATTTTTTGTCCCTTTATAGAATATTTTCCCCTCATTAGGAGAAAGTCATGAAATACGCATGCGTACATTATTTTTAAGTTGGTAACTCTGCTAGTTTAAAAAAATCATCGTACGCTTTGAAAATAAAAATTATAAAAAACATCAATTAATTCAATTAAATATCCAAACAACATGTAAAATTTTTATTTTTATATTAAAAATTTAATAATATAAATAAACATCGTTTGAATTTTATCTATAAAAAATAAGGGTGAATTGCAAGTTTAAATTTAAAATTGCATTTCGATAATTGGCGGGAATTCAGGCTTGCCATTTACATAAAAAAAAAAATAATAATAAAAAAAAAAAGAAGGTGTCATCTTTATCATCATGACAGTTCAACAGTTGTTTTTATTTTTTTTTTTCTTATTGTTTATGATTTAGTTATTTATTCTATTGTTGATAATTAATAAATGTATTCTGTTAAAAATGTGAAAAATATTAAATAAAAATTTAAAAATTTTAGAGTACAATTGAGTAATACCTATAGAAAAAAAAATATAGGTATATATTAATTCTGTTTAACCTAGAAGTTTGTGTTTTGATAACATCAAATGTCATTGATAATTGTTGATTAAATAAAAAATAAATTAATAATGCCAGCAATATTGGATAGTGAAGAACGATGTCTTGGTGGTATGACATTTTTTGCTCAAAGTCATCCAACTGAATTATGTGGAAGTAATGGTTTACCATTAACACCAAATTCAATAACAATTTATGGTAAATCACAATTTTTAAAAACAATAAAACATGATAATTTATCAACTTATTTAGATATTGTTAGAAGTAAACATGAAAGAATTGTTGTTGTTGCTGAATACAGTGGTGAACAATTATCAAATAAAAAAAATTTAGAATTAAATAATATTATAAATATTATTTATCAATGTTTAAATGGTTTATCATATATTCATAAACTTGGATTAGTACATCGTCATTTAAGTCCAGATAATATATTAATTAAATCAAATGGACAAGTACAATTATATAATTATGGATTATATTATATGACTGATTTTGGTAAAAATGTAACATTTCCAATTGGTTATCCAAAATATACAGCACCAGAAGTTTTTTTATCTATAAATAATAATAATAAAATAAGTAGTTGTAAAGTTGATTCATGGACAATTGGTATTATTATTGTTGAATTAATATTAAATGAAAAAATATGGTCAAATTCAAAATTACCACAATGTTTATGGAAAAATTTAAGTATTTTACAAACTAAAACAAGTATATTTGAACGTCTTGCACGTGAATGTGATAAATATGATATATTTAAAAATACAAAAGATAATATTAAAGAATTAATTAATAATTGTTTACAAATATTACCATCAAAAAGAAAAACAGCTGAAGAATTATTAAAACTTTCAATATTTGATGAATTAAATAATAAAAATTTACAAGAAAATAATAATAATATTAATAATAATAATAATATTATTAATAAAAAAAATATAATATCAAGAAAAATGGATGAATTATATTATCTTTGGAATCTTGCTGGTGGTGATATAATAATTGAATTAAAAAAACAAGGTTTAATTAGATCAAGACCACCAATATTATCAATACCAAATTTAATTATATTATTAGGACAAATGTTTGGTAGACGTGATACTGCTGGTCTTTTAGATTTACGTGTTATTAAAGTACCACTTGATATACTTAAATCACGTTTATCACATATATCATATATTGCAAATTGTCCAAGATTAACAAATCAAATGCATGTTAAAGAACAAGATAATTTAACAGATAATGTTGCTGAATTACCATTAATAATACGTGAAAGAGATACTGAATATCAATTTTATAGAATTGTATTATTTAATCGTTTATTACAAATTTATCCATTAACAAGAAATGCAATAATACGTGAATCACATAAAGATATACCACCACTTGTTAGAGGTGAAGTTTGGTCAGCGTTATTAAATGTTAATGGTGATATTTATAATAATTATGATATTATTGATAAAGAAACACCAACTCATACTGATAGACAAATTGAAGTTGATATACCAAGATGTCATCAGTATAATGAATTATTATCATCTGGAGTTGGTCATAAAAAATTACAAAGAATATTAAAAGCATGGGTTAAAAATAATCCTCATTATGTTTATTGGCAAGGTTTAGATTCATTAACAGCACCATTTATTTATCTTAATTTTAATAATGAAGCAAGAGCATTTGCTTGTTTATCAGCATTTATACCAAAATATTTACATAAATTTTTTCTTAAAGATAATAGTGCAATAATACAAGAATATTTAGCTAAATTTTCACAAATTATTGCATTTCATGATCCATATTTAGCTAATCATTTATCTTCAATTAATTTTGTACCAGAATTATTTGCAATACCATGGTTTTTAACAATGTTTTCACGTAAGTTTTTTTTTTTTTAATTTAATTTATTTAAATAAATAAGTATAGTTATTATTTAATAATAAAAAAATTAATTTAAATAAAAATTTCAGATGTATTTCCATTACATAAAATTTTACATCTTTGGGATAAATTATTACTTGGTGATTCATCATTTCCATTGATGGTTGGTCTTGCTATTCTCAAACAACTTAGAGATTCATTATTAACATCTGGTTTCAATGAATGTATATTATTATTCTCAGATTTACCAGAAATTGATATTGAACTTTGTGTTAAAGATTCAATGAAAATGTATCAAAATACACCATCAAGTATAACATATAGAAAATATCAATTTGATCAATCAAAATCTGATGGATGGAAAGAACCAGATATTGGAACTGAAAAATTATCAAGAATAAGTGTTAATGATTTTATAAATATATATGAAAATATTGATAATAAACTTGTTATTGTTGACATTAGAGATAATATACAATTTGAAAGAGGTGCTGTTCCAGAAAGTATTAACATACCATTTACAAATGTTCAATTATCACATACTGATATTGATAAACTTGGTCCACAAGCTAAAATATTGCATAAACATAAAGGAAAAATTGTTATTATTATTGGACCACATGATCAAACAAATGCATTGGTAAATAAAAAAATAAAAAATAGATATATCCTATAATTAATTTAATCAATAATAATAATTTATACATATTTTTTTTTATTTTACAGTTTGCTGAATTTCTTATAAAATGTGGAGTATCTGGTGTATGTTCACTACAAGGTGGCATTTATGCATTACGTTCAAAATGTCCAAACTTATTAATTCCAATGAGAGAAAAAATTTATAAAAGTTAAATTATATAATTATCAAATTTAAAATATATTATTTCTTTATTTATTAAAAAAATAAAATAAAAAGATTTTTATTATGTACATAATTGTTTTTTTTTTTTTTTTATTAAAAAATTATAATTGTAAATAAAAAAAAAAAAATTATATCAACAATACCAACTTGAAAATAAAAAAAAAAGTCAAGATTAATTACCATGACAACCATTTTTCAAAATAAATCAAAATAATCCAACTGATAATAAGTATAGAAAAGTTCTGTTTATAAATAGTAACGTTGATTGACAAAACAAAAAAAATATATAAATTCATTAAAATCAATAAATAAAAAATAATAATGGCTGAAGAAATAAATTTGTCATTTCGTAGATTAATGAAAAAATATATAAAAGATAATTTAAGTAATTTAATTGTTGATAAATTAGGTGATAATAATGTTGATGATCCGCGTGATATTGCTGATGAAATAACAAAAACAAAAGAAATTGCTGAATTAGTTATAAAAACAAATAAAATTAATGTTGATTTATATGATAATATTGATGAAATAGTTTTTAATGATGATGATAATTTAGTTGATATAAATAATAAAAATAGTTTTGAATATTTTGAAAATAGTGATGACGATGATGATGATGATGATGATGATGGTGATGCTGTTGATGATTGGAATAAAAGTGATATACATTTTAATAAAAATATACATGAACGTAATTTTTCAGCAATTTTGGATAAAATATCAATTGATAAACCAGTTCATGTTAGACTTGCAGGTTTTGAAACACTATCAAAAATTGAATTTATAAATAATTGTAATAATGAAACATTTGAATTATTTCTTAAATTATTAAGAGATGGTTTATCTGATGATAAAAAACCAATTTTTGAAGCAAGTTTAAAAATTCATTCAAAATATTTAGACAGTTCAAGATCACATGATATTTATACAAATTTAATAATATCATTAAAAAATGAATATAATAATAAACAAAATAATGATAATTTACCAAATTTAAATACAGGTATTAATTTTAAAATATATTTACATGAAAAATTAATAAGATTATTATATTTAATAATAATGTATCAACGTGAAATATTAAAAATAACAAGAAGTACTGATAGAACAATTGATGATATGATTGAACAATTTATTGATATATTAACATGGAAAAATATAACAAATCAAAATCATAAAATAATGAGTATATTAAATTTAGTATCAATTATTGATCCTCGTGGTATATGGTGTAAAAAATTAATTCACAGTATGACAACAAGAAAAAGTTTAATGATTTCAATATCAAAAATACCAAATATTATTGATATAATATTTAATACTGTTAAAATTGGTTTAAAAGATTGTCATCAAAGTCAAATTGCATATTCAATAACAGATGAAACAATTTATATAACTGGTAATTGTGGTAATACATCATCTGTTTTTATATCTGGTGAAACAGTTGAAACAATAACATATCTTCATTGTTTAAATATTGCATCACAAATTTGTATTTATTATCCAAATAATAAATCATCTGATATTATTACAACTGATTCATCATCATCATCATCATCATCATCATCATCATTAATACCATCACCAAATGATTTTGCAATTGATTTAATAAATTTTTTAAATTCATTATCATTATCAACTGGAGCAAAATCAATATACAATGAATCATTTGAAGCATTAAAAATAATGTTACAACAACAGTATATACAATGCGATTTTAAATTATTTCAAGTATCAATATTACCACTTATTAATAAACCATCAAAATTAAATAAAATTAATAATAATAATTTAACAGCATCACATACAATTGATATTATTGATTTTATATTAGATTCAAAAGATGGTATTTTATTTTTTTCAACACCATATTTAACAGAAACTAAACAATTAAATTCAACAAATATTAATACTCAAATAAAAGAAAAAAAAATATTACCAGCTTGTTGTTTTCTTCAACATGCATCAGATTTATTAAGACAACCACTTGTTGTTATGAATGTAAATCATATTATACGTGTACTTGATGTTGTTGGTAAATTATGTCAAGTATTACCAAATTTAGAATTAATTGCACAAACAATTGAAGATTATTTTTATCCATCAATTGATTATTTTTATAGTAAAATTGATAAATATGCTGTTATACATGAAAATAAAACTCAAAATATCGATTCAGCAATTAAAAATATGCTTATGAAAATATCATCTTGGCCATTGGGTATTTGGTTATTATCAGGACATGAATTAATATTTGAAGAAGTTGTTAGAACATCAATTAATCCATTACGACATTCATGGAAATCAAATGATATTGTTAAATTTGTTATTTCATCAGCATTTTTTGATCAAGCATTTAAAATTATTGCTGATCTTGTACCTCATACTTTGTCAATGTTTTTAAATGAAGTATGTTGTAATATTGAAGATATAAAATTATTTTTTGATCCTTGGAATTCAGAAAATGTTGATAAATTTATTCATGTACTCTCACTAGTATCACTAAGTACAAAATGTAATTAAATATTTTTGATAATTTAAAATAATAATAAATAATAATAATAATAAATTAATTAATTACAAATAAAAAAATTATAATTATTTTTCTTTTTTTTTTCAAATTAGGTTTTATGGTTTTTATGCTTGATAATGAAACTGAAGAATCAAATTCAAGTGATGAAAGTATTGATCATCCTCAAAGTTTTTGTCAACTCATAGAATATTCATTAATTGATGATTCTCCATATCATTATTTCAGTCTGTTATCATTAGAAGTAATGATATGGAATCTTGATATATTAGTTTATTTACTGCATACATATGATCTTCAGGTAAACAATTTTATTGAAAATAAAAAAATTATAATATAAATTATAATTAATAATGAAATTTATCTACAGTCTAAATTACTTGATCTTCAAGAAGCTAGTCAACTTGAGGTAACAAAATACATTGAAAAAAATAAAGACGTTGATGATGATGATGATGATGATGATAATGAAGAATATGAAAAAGAAAAAAATAATAATATTGATGAAACTCATGTTGTTTATGTTGTTGATGAATGCAGTTCTTTACGTCACAAAATATTATGTAAATCATATTATATTCGTCAAAAACTTGATAAATCAATGAAAAGTATTGATAAAAATATAATTTTTTCATCATTTCCACCACCAGAAATGGATGATGAATGGCAAAGACCACGATCAATAACAGATAATTCAGAACTTGATAATGCACTTGGTAAAATAATACCAGGTTTGAAAGACAGTAGTTGGATTGTACAAATTAGAAAAGCTCATGAAAATTCACCTCAACCTATGAAGGTAAATAAAACATAAAAAATTAATTAAATTAAATGATAATTTTTTTTATTTTTATTTTTTAATTATACAAGCATACAACTTTGATAAATTTATTGGAACAAATGAAACAAGCAATATCAACTGTCGAATGGGTTGATATATTTAAATGGAAAGATTCATCTTACAATTATTATTGGCAACCTGAAGAAGATTATGGTCTTGATTTGGCTATACGTTACTTTGAAGATCAATGTAAAAATACTGGTGATCAATTTGTTGCTAAAAAACATTTAAAACAAGTCTTTGAAGCACTTCATGGTTTTATAAATTATGAAAAACCAGATACTTATGAAGCTTTTGATTGGTTTATTTCTACAGTTTTTGTTATTTGTGATGGACAAATTGATACGTAAGTAAATTACAAATACATCAAATATTTATTAAATAAATCTTTTTTATTTTATCAATCAATTTTTTATTATAATAAGTATATGTGGTTTATCTTTTGTGTCAACATTACCAATTAATCTTTTTTACACTCAATTTGAAAAGATTTTTTTTTACTTTTGCTATGACCCAAAATAAATTGTTGATTTTTAATCATCTTTTTTTTATTGAGTAGTTTTTAAAATAATTTATATTTTTGTAAACTGACAAAAATAAATTAAAAAGTTTCTAAAATTGTAAAATCAAATTTTTATTTAATATATTTTCTAAAATGTGGATTTAATTTACAAAAAAAAAAGCTAAAATAAGCTGTAAAAAATGTTCCTGTAAGAAAAAATTTAATGAATTTAAAAAAATATATATAGGTATATATATTGCGTCTCAGTGAGCCGTGAATCTCAACTTAAAATAATCAAATAATTATGAATATTAAATGGAGACTCGAACTAACTCAATATCATCATTGACAAGTTTCAGATTGAAAACTTGGTTTCATTTAAATTAATCTACCATTTTTGATTATTTATCAAAATTTCAATTTATCATCATAAACTTGTCATTTGATGATGTGAGTTAATTACATTCCAAAGTTTAATTATCTAATTAATCAACTGTTTTTCATTTTTGTTTTTGGATTAAAGATGTAAAGAATTTGTAAGAAATTTTGTGCGATATCCATCAGCAATGTACATGTGGCGTGAACTTGGTAATGCACTTGATAATTTAAACAATGAAAAATTAATAACACAATTTTTATTGTGTCAACATATTGAAACTGTTGTTAATCAAGAACTACCAAATGCAAGTTATGTTTTAAAAAGTCATTATGGTCTTCAATGGTGGATTATTTGTAAACAAATGTTATCACAATGTTTTTGGGGAATTCTTGAATGGTCAGAAATATTACATTTTTTTTCAATTTGCATAATAAATCCTCCAGATTATATTGTTTATTATTGTGTTTCACTTTTAAAATATTGTGAACCATTAATCATGCAAGATATTATTGAAAAAAAATCTTGGCCAGAAAATTTAGTGAGTTAATGAATTTTCATTTGTTTTTTTCTTATAATAAAAATAAATAATCAAGTTGTTTTTAATTTATTATTTATATTTTCAGGATTTAAGTGGTTATCATTGTCATGAACACATGAATTTTATTGATCGTTTGGAAAAAAAATATCAAAATAATATTTTACCATCGATGACTGGGAGAAAAGTAAATTTACTTGATGAAGAAAATGACAAAAAAACTGATTAATTTATGTAAAAAAAAAGTAAAAAAAAAACTATTTTTCTCTTCGTTATGTAAAAAATTTGTGTAAAATAAAATAATATTAAATGTTCAACAACTAACTGAATACTAAAAAAAATAATAATAATACCTTAACTTTGTTACATTTTTGTTTGTTTTTATTACTTAAAAATCAATGATTCCTCTCATCTTAAATGCATACTTGAAAAATAAATCAAAAGTAGAATTATCATTGTTGCATTTCTACAGATAACTGTTGTTTCATGGAAATATTATTTACATGTTTTTTATAAATTGTAATATGATTGCAATTTATATATTGACCTTTCTAAAAAATAAAAAAAAAACAAAAATCAATCAATCTTCGTGAATGGTAAAAAGTTTTGCTACTTCATTGATTTCATCATATTTTGTGCCTCTAGCAAGAACCTAAAATAAATAAATAAATAATTTAAATAAAAAAAATTGTTAATAAATAAGAAAAAAAATAGAGATTTTATTTGATATTTACCTGTCGAGCAATAGACATTCGATTGAAAATATTCCACAAGACAATTCCAACGACAACATTATCTCTGAGATAAAAAATAACTCCTTTTTCATAATCATCTTCATTTTTAGTTGATATTTTATTATTATCTGAACAAACATCATTATTTTTTTGGTCAATATTATTGTCTGAATTATTATTATCAATTTTATGAGATACTAATTCGGATTTATCACTATTTTTAGTATTATTATTCAATTCATTATCACTATTTGAATGTTTATTTGTTGTTTCTGATGAATTTATTGATTTATCATTTGTATCATCGAGTTTAGCAAATACTCCAACAGTTGGAAGTGAAGAATCAATAATTCCAATTGCTTCATAGCCAACTTCTGGTCCCAGATCAGACCAAAACATTGATTGATGAAGATAAGGTTTACCTAAAAAATGAATTTTTTTTATAAATAATTTTAAAAAAATATATAAATACCTTATAAATATAAATTATAATAGTTTTTTTTTTTTAATTTACCTGCACCAGTCATATTTTCACCAGCAAGTCTACCAGAAATAACAGCATGATCATGATGTTCAACTCTTCTTCTACCAAGTTTAACATCATAAAAACATGCAGCATCACCAGCAACCCAAAGATTAGATCTTGCTTCAAGTTCAGCATTCACTAGAAATCCTCCAATATTTTGATCAACTTCAAGATTTGATGTTTTAGCAAGTTCAGTATTAGCATCAACACCAACAGCAACAATAACTTGATCAGCATTAATTTTTCTACCATCATTTAATATTAAATTCATATTACCACTATTTAATTCAATATCTTTAATTTCAGAATTAGGAATACATGTAACACCTTCCATTGTTGTTTTTTCAGTTGCCCATTTACTTAAATATTCTGGTAATATTTGTGACATAATATATTTTTCTTTATAAATTTGATATATTTTTTTTTTAGTATTTTCAAAATTTCTAGCAATTGAACAAGCTAATTCAGAACCTAAAAAACCACCACCAATAATAATAATATTATTAATATTTGGATCATTTAATTTACTTTCAAGTTCCAAAAAATTATCTTTTGTTCTAAATGCTATGACTTTTGATTTAATATCATCATCAGCTGTTTCAAATATTTCAAGATTTTTAGGTGATGCACCAGTTGCAATAAGACATTTATCATATTTTATTTCATAACCATCATCAAGTATTGCTATTTTTTTTAATGGATCAATACGTTCAATTTTCCATCCAGTAGCAACAGCAACACCACCTTTATCTGAACTTATTAAATTTTCAACTTTTGTATAAAATTCTGGTGGTTCATAATAAAGACTTCTTTGTGTACCATTCCATTGTTTAAAATTTAATTCACTTGCTAATTTCATATCTTTATTATACCATAATTCTTTTGATAATGGTGGTCTCATATATGGATTATCAGATTCATCAGTTATAACAAGAACTTTTGCTTTTGGATCATGTGATTTAATTGATCTAAATGCTGAAAATGCAGCAGTACCACCACCAATTAATAAATATGGTACTTCTGGTGGTATTGATAATGAAGTTATTGGATAACGTATTTTTTCACGTTGTTTTTTATTTGATGATTCATTTATTATTGTATTTTTTTGTTTAACCGATTTATCAGATAATTCAGTATTTTTATTATTATTATTGTTATTATTACGTGTTAGTGCATAAAAACCAATACCAGTTAATGCAAGTCCCGCTAATATATGTTTCCAATAATTTTCAAATATTGAATTATCTTTTGGTCCATTTGGTGGGATTTTACCACAATTTATTTCACAATCTGGTGGACAAGAATTATTTTGTGCTGGTATATCACATGCTGTTGTTGAACTTGCTTCTTCAATTGATGAAATTTTTTCATATTTTGGAGGAACACAATCTTCAGCTTTAAGTGTTGTTCCTGATGCTGGTTTTATATCAGACTTTTTTGTTCTTTTATCACTAGCATGTCTTGTACTGATTGCTATTTTTAAACATAAAAATAAATTAAAATACAAGTAAGTACTTGAAAACCGGCATATACAATATATAGGTATATTTTAATTATAATATAAGTACAATTGTTTAAAGGTTAGATAATTTTAAATCACGTGTGAATAAATAATAAACAATAATAAACAATTATAAAACAATATTTAAATAATTGAATAAAAAAATAATTCAATTGCTAACATTGACATTTTCTATTTAAAATTTATGCATTATGTACAAAGAAAAAAAAAACCCATAGGTATAGGTCTAATATATATTGTATTATTGATGAGTATTTTTGTTCACATTATTCACATACCTCCAATAAATTTTTCTGACTGTTGATCAATGTAACCAGCATTGACTTGTCTTGTTATCTTTGACAATCGGCTTAAAACTCGATGACAATTCAACATTTTGTATAACTTTTATTTAACTATATGATTTTTATTATTTTTAGGGTAAATTAAATATTACAAAAAAAATCTATGAAAAAATATATAAAATAATTTTGATTGCTCTTTACATGTATGCAAACAGCATTATAGCAAACAGCAACACACAAATACACTGAAATACACTCAAAAAAAAAAAAAAATACCAACCAATACCAACACACAAAAAACTGGTTTCAGAAAAAACCGGCGTTAAGTAGTGTCGCTGCTATCGATAAAAAAAAATAATAAACATCATATCTATATTTAATAAATATGAATTAAAAATAATAGACAAATAACCGACTTAAACAATAAAAATTATAATATTGGGTGCTTTCTTTCATAAACTCAGTGTTTAGAACACTGATGTGATCTCCATCTCCGCAGATGCGCAAAATTATTTATTTTTCAAAAAATGGCTGTGCATTGGCGCCGGTATTATATTTATATTTTTCTTGAATTGACATTTGTGTACCAACCTAAAAATATTAAAATTTCGAAGTTTGACATTTGACAATATTGATATACCTACATACAGTGATGGGTAGGTAGGTATGATACCGGTGTATGATACAGGTGTACCATACAGTGTATCATACAGTATCATACATCTCCAGTTTCATACACAATGTATTATACACTCGGGGAGCGCCTCTATATTTCAATTTTTAAACTATTTTTCTGACGCCTCAATTAGCGCCTAAAAAAATATGTAAACATCCCGGGAAAAAAAATTATATGTTATAACATATCTAACAAAAAACAAAAAACAAGTATTTTGTACAAAAAAAAGAGTCAAGTACTCGAAATTGTAGTCAATTTGTAATGTAACTTGTTTTGCCATTAATTAATCTAAAATGTTAAAAAAAAAAAATAATAAAAAAAAAAAAATTATACTTGACCCCGCGTAGTTTTTTCCTAAATAAAAAATTAAATTTTAAGCCAACATTATTCAATCTCATGTATAGCGAGGTCAAGTATAATTTTTTTTTTTTTATTTTATTTTATTTTTTTCAACAATTTAGATTTAACTACATGTATCGAAAATAAAATTTCTTCGTTGGTTTTTATTGTATCATATTTTTTTTTATATCAAAAAATTAATTAATGACAAAACAAGTTACATTACAAATTGACTACAATTTCGAGTACTTGACTCTTTTTTTTGTACAAAATACTTGTTTTTTGTTTTTTGTTAGATATCACATCTTTTTGTAAAGTTTTTTTTGTAACATACACAATTTATATATCATTAAGTTTAATTTTTATTTATAATTATTTTACCGGTGTATCATTTGATGTTTATTATTTTTAATATACACTATTGCAATATTTATCATATATTCATATGTCAACTCTGCAGTGCAGCCAACAAAAATGAGCAAGTGAGAAAAGTAAAAAAAAAAAAATATTTTATAATCTTATACTGTACTACCAACTTAACAAAATCAGAAATCTGGCTTTTCAGCCAAAAAATCGCAACCGTTAATTTGATTGTTGAATTAAAAAAAAAGTATTACACTAAAAAATCTGATTTTTTTTTTAAAAAAAAGCTTGACATCGATTTATGGGATCATTACGAAACCCCATATTTTTAAATTGATTCCATCATATCTTTATTAAATTTTGAAACATTGGAAACGGAAGGGGTCAACTCGGGCTCGTGTATAATAAGGCACGGTAGTTACTCTTACACACACATATATATTTCCTTTCTCATACTTGACTCGAGGCACTACCGTGCCTCTTGATTTCATTTTAAAATGCAACGACGCATGCGTCAAACTGCCCTCTCCCCATATATTCATATACGATAGACTGAGATTTGATCTCTTTCTATAGCTACAGTGGCTGTGACTAGACCTCGCTCTTTGATTCAAATCCATTACATTTAGTTTATTGTAGTGTATTGAAGTAATTTTCTAATAATTTTGTTTAATATTAATATTTATAAATTTTAATTCATAAATTAATTTATATAATTATCTATAAACATTTATAGTGAAAGTGCAGCGGCTGTGAACGGACTTTTTTATTTAACTTAAATTAAGTGACATTTTTTTACTTTATTAGGTGCGTGCATTTGAATCTATAAAAAAGGTTGGTATTTTTTTTTCTTTAATAATTAAAAATGATAAATTTTGATTGTATTATTGCGTAATATAATTTTTATCAAGTATAACATCTGGAGGAAATATATTCTATCTATTTTATTTATAATAAATAATATTTTAAATAAATAAAAATAAATAATTTGTAGTTATAAAATGAGGTCAAATAACCTAAAAATCATGTTTTTTCATCAAAAAAATTTAATGAAATTTGTACAATATCAAATATCAGACGACAGTACAGACTTTTTATATTAATCATCACAGTGCTCTAACCTAAATTTTTTGTTTCGATTAGCGTGGAATTTGGAAATATTCCCTTAAGGAGTGTGTCCATTGCAAAATTTAATTGCAAGAGGACTTATTACTACGCATTACTAAATTTTACAATGTTATACAAGTATTTTGTACAAAAAAAAAGCGTCAAGTATTCGAAATTGTAGTCAATTTGTAATGTAACTTGTTTTGTCATTAATTAATTTTTTAATATAAAAAAATATATGATACAATTAAAACCAACGAAGAAATTTTATTTTCCATAGATGTAGTTAAATTTAGTTTAAATCTAAATTGTTGAAAAAAAAAAAAAAAAAAATTTATACTTGATCCCGCGTAGTTTTTTCCTAAATTAAAAATTAAATTTTAAGCCAACATTATTCAATCTCATGTATAGCGAGGTCAAGTATAATTTTTTTTTGTCAGATATCACATCTTTTTGTAAAGTTTTTTTTGTAACATACACAAATTATATATCATCAAGTTTAATTTTTATTTATAATTATTTTACTGGTGTATCATTTGATGTTTTTTATTTTTAATATACAATATTGCAATATTTATCATTGTTTATCATATATTTACATGTCAACTCTGCAGTACAGCCAACAAAAACAAGCAAGAGAGAAATGAAAAAAAAAAAAAATTTTATAATCTTATAACGTACTACCAACTTAACAAAATTAGAAATCTGGTTTTTCAGCCAAAAGCGCAAAACTGTTAATTTAATTATTCGATTAAAAAAAAAATATAGCACCAAAAAATCTGATTTTTTTTTTAAAAAAAAGCTAGACATCGATTTATGGGATCATTACAAAGCTTCATATTTTTTAATTGAATCCATCATATTTTAATTAAATTTCTAAAAATTGGAGACGTAAGGGGGCAAAATATTTAATGTATAATAAGGCACGGTAGTTACTCTTACACACACATATATATTTCCTTTCTCAAACTTGACTCGATTTTTCAATGTTATACATATCTAAGAAAAAACAAAAAACAAGTATTTTGTACAAAAAAAAGCGTCAAGTATTCGAAATTGTAGTCAATTTGTAATGTAACTTGTTTTGCCATTAATTAATTTTTTAATATAAAAAAATATATGATACAATCAAAACCAACGAAGAAATTTTATTTTCGATACATGTAGTTAAATTTAGTTTAAATCTAAATTGTTGAAAAAAAAAAAAATTATACTTGATCCCGCGTAGTTTTTTCCTAAATTAAAAATTATATTTTAAGTCAACATTATTCAATCTCATGTATAGCGGGGCCAAGTATAATTTTTTTTTTTTTTATTTTATTTTATTTTTTTTTTTCAACAATTTAGATTTAACTACATGTATCGAAAATAAAATTTCTTCGTTGTTTTTATTGTATCATATTTTTTTTTATATCAAAAAATTAATTAATGACAAAACAAGTTACATTACAAATTGACTACAATTTCGAATACTTGACGCTTTTTTTTTGTACAAAATACTTGTTTTTTGTTTTTTGTTAGATATCACATCTTTTTTTAAAGTTTTTTTTTATATCAAACACAACTTATACATCATTAAGTTTAATATTCATTTATAAGTATTTTACCGGTGTATCATTTATTATTGATGTGTTTGTTATTTTCATGACACAATATTGCACAATAGTCGTATATTCATATCAATTCATATGTCAACTCTGCAAGGCAGCCAACAGAAATAAGCAACAGACTAACAGAGAAAAAAAAAAAACTGTTAGTTTAAGGTTGTTTTCGGAGATCTGAAATCGCACCAGATTTTTTTTGTTTTGGTCTTATTTTTTTAATGAAATAATTATCTACATTGTCAATTTTTTTAAATTTTTTCTTGTGTGTTTTTTTTGAGATATTTACTGTCAAAGTTGACAACTTTAACACACAAGGTATAGGTGTTACCTCATATTTTTATGTATTTTTATTAATAACTTTTTTATTTTTTTCAACAATTTAGATTTAACTACATGTATCGAAAATAAAATTTCTTCGTTGGTTTTTATTGTATCATATTTTTTTTTATATCAAAAAATTAATTAATGACAAAACAAGTTACATTACAAATTGACTACAATTTCGAGTACTTGACTCTTTTTTTTGTACAAAATACTTGTTTTTTGTTTTTTGTTTTTTGTTAGATATCACATTTTTTTTAAAGTTTTTTTTTATATCAAACACAATTCATACATCATTAAGTTTAATATTCATTTATAAGTATTTTACCGGTGTATCATTTATTATTGATGTGTTTGTTATTTTCATGACACAATATTGCACAATAGTCGTATATATTCATATCAATTCATATGTCAACTCTGCAAGGCAGCCAACAGAAATAAGCATGTAACTTGTTTTGCCATTAATTAACGTACAACGGTAGTAAACTCGATTCAATGAGAATGTTATGAAATTTTGATATGATATAAATGAAATAATAACGAATTTGAATGTGCAATTAAAAATATAGGTAATAATACTCATTATTTTTCAATT
Source organism: Lysiphlebus fabarum (assembly GCA_011426435.1). NCBI lineage: Eukaryota > Metazoa > Arthropoda > Insecta > Hymenoptera > Braconidae > Lysiphlebus > Lysiphlebus fabarum. The sequence goes on from WSYQ01001287.1 coordinate 103,075, forward strand.
AATTTTTAAAGTAGGCCTGTTTTAGTAGGGTACATGGCTCTTATGGGAGCAAATGTACTGAAATAATTTTGAACATAAACCAAATGACTTTATACATTGAGAAATTTTCCAAAAACTAATAGATTATAAAAAAAAATACGAAGTTTTTTTTGATACTAATATTATTGTGGCAATAATATTAGATTTTATGTAATAATAAAAAGTACACACAAAAAAAAAAAAAAAAATATACTTGACCCCGCCTAGTTAAGGCTGAATGTCAATCCCAAGGTAGGACGACTCTTTGGGTTCAAAAGGGCACCCTTACACCCATAGTTTAGAAAAAAAATGAGCACCCTCCATTGTCATAGATTTTTATACTTTACTGTCGCGTTTTTAGTTGTATGAGTGTGGGCGGCCTGTATTTACGAACACTAATACCACTTTAGAAATAAAATTTTTGATCGTGAAACGCCGTAAAATTTTATTCAATATTTTTCAAATGTTATGATAAGTGATAAGTGCAAGACTGTACTTCTGATAGTAATAATATTAATAAACCTAAATGATTAAAACCAAAAAAATTGATATAATCAATAATTTCTTTACCAATACGAATAATAAATATATATATATTAAAAACCATAAAAATATAACATAAAATATATTTTTTTAATATTTAGAAATACAATTTTAATTATCAATTATTCAAATATACCTATACAGACATATTCGCATATAAACTACTTGGACTGGTAAGTGTGTGTGTGTGGTTGCAATAAATGAAACAGACCAAAAAAAATAGAGAAGAAAGATCACTGTTGCCATGTTTACATTTCGTGCGCCATGTTCGACAACCGATGAGTGATAATTTTTGTATGATTTAATTAATAACATTTACAATTCGTGATAGAAATTGATAAATTTTTTTTTATAATTTTCGTAATTTAAAGAAGTATAAGCTGTAGTAAAATAAAGATTTTCTGTGAGAGCGTTTTTTCAATAGAAGGGAAAACGTTCCGGTACTCCCTATGCTTGTGTGTTAAAAAGCTAAATTGTTGTCAACTTTGACACTAATTATCTCAGTTAAAACGTGATAGAAAATTACAAAAAAAATTTGTTAAAATAGATCTTTATTTCACTTAAAAATTAAGCCCACTTTGATCAAAATCTGTGAGAGGGAATTTTTCTTTAATATTTTGACATTCAGTCTTAAATTTTAAGCCAATATTATTTAATCTTATATAAAGCGGGGTCAAGTATAATTTTTTTTTTTTTTCATTTAACAATTTAAACTTACATGAATCAAAAATAAATTTTCTTCTTTGGTTTTTCTATATAGTATCATATGTTATATATTGTATATGTATCTATATATGAAAAATTAATTAATAGCAAAATTAATTACATCACATTTCGAATACTTGACACTTCTTTTGTACATAAAATTTTAATTTTTGTTTTTTGTTAGATATCACATCTTTTTGTAAAGTTTCTATAGCTTTATTGTATTTAAATAACATAAATACACATAAATATATACGTTGGGTTGCCACGCGTTTTATCTATAGCTCCAAAAAGAAAATATTGAGTTTTGAAAAACTTTGACTCGACACCTTTCGAGGGGGTTGATATTTTTTTTTTTAATGCCATCACGGGTCGATTCAATCAAAAAAAAAAAAAAATATTAATACAAAAAAATATTAATTATTTTTATAAAATTTTAAGGTGTACAATTTGCCCTCAGTATCCCCTATATATTTATAAATTTTAATTTAATTTATTTTATTTCATTTTTGTTTATTAAAATAAATTAATTATTGTTATTATATTACCAAGATTCATTATTTTATTTTCTTTTTGATTATATTGAATTAAAATAAATGCTGTTATAATGTTACCAACATAAAAACAAAAATCTGGACTAAAATAAATTAAACAAAATAAATTAATAAACTAGATATGTTACCAACATAATAACAAAAATCTGGACTTATGAAATAATTTTACGAAAAACGCAATTTCGAAAAATTGATTTTACTTTTTAAAAAAAAATATACAAGCAAAAAATTAAATTTTTTTTTTATTAAAAAGACTTATATTAAATTTCGTAATCACACTGAATAAAATTTTGATATAATTAATTTATAATATTAAAATTAGTCTTTCAAATATTAGCAAGGGTTATGGTTACCTCTATTTCGTGTATAATAGTCTCGGTAGTGCCTTTTCGTTTTCATTTTTTTTTTTTTCGAATATTATTGTCTTTCTCACACTTGACACGAGGCACTACCGTGCCTCTTGATATACACTAATACTACAGTAGTCAATATTTCAATCAGTAGCAGCACAAAAATCTTGGGGACCCGGACATATAATATAGCGTTTCGGTATATATCGTTTTTAAGCACAAATATTCATTCGACCTTGGTTTTGGGAAACAACCTTAATTATTCAATTAAAAAAAAAATATTTTACTAAAAAATCTGATTTTTTTTTTTAAAAAAAGCTTGACATCGAGTTATGGGATGTTATTACCAGACCCCATATTTGTTAATTAATTCCATCATTTTTCAATAGAATCTTAAACAATTGGGGACGGAAAGGGTCACCAATGTGTCGTGTATAATAAGGCACAGTAGTTACTCTTACACACACATATATATTTCCTTTCTCATACTTGACTCGAGGCACTACCGTGCCTCTTGATAATAAGATTTAGTTGTTTTTAGTGATAATTTGACTTGCAAAAAAAATCATGTATAAGTAAATAAATATTTAACCAAGACATTATATGCATATATGATATATTATATGTTATTTCTTTTGTTATTTCAGAATTTGCAATCATGGTATATGAAATGGATATGTTTAATAACTATGACATGAAAAGACAAACCACTGATAATATTGGTGAGAAAATTGATAAGATCAGTTGTCTCGATTATGATTCATTGGCAAAAATTTTCATGTTACTACCGATTCCAGAAAGGATAGCCATGATCGAAGGTAATTATATAATCATATAAGTTATTTTTAATTTTTTTTTAATAATATACATAATGTATGTACATAAGTTAACTTTTTAATTAAGCATATATAAGTTTTATAATTAATCTTCACAATTTCAGTCTGTTCTAAATGGAAAGAAGCTTGTAAATTGGCTTTTTACGATGTTAAAAAATATAAACTTGATAAGCCAATTGATCATCAAACACAGTCATATATTAAGAACCTACTAACATACTGTGGTGCTTATCTGAAAGATTTGAGTTTTTCAAGTATATACTACTCAAATATCATGTTTAATGTAAGTCGTCAATGCAAAAACTTGATAAGATTTGAATTTGAATTGGAAAATGATTTGACATTTACAAATTACAATCACTATGCTGAAGCTTTTACTCAACTCGATAAATTACTTTATATTAAAATAAAAGTAAATGAAAAATATGCTACTCGTAAATTTCCACTTGAAATAATTAACAATCTTCCGGAAAATATGAATGAAATTCATTTATACTTCAATAATCGTGTGGTTACTCATTCAATGGTAAGATATTATATGTATTTAATTTATAAAATATAAACTTATACGCATTTATATGTTTTATACTTATTATTTTATTCTTTTTCAGACTTTTAAAAAATTCAAGAATCTTCACAGTTTAACAATGAGTGGTTTCCTTCTCGATTATATTATTCGAGAAATATTAGAAAAAAAAACACTTATTTATTTGGATCTTCATGATTCTCAAGTGTTGGAATACCAATCATTGAATTTCAATCAGCTTGTGAATTTAGAACATATTGATATGTTTCATCCTTTGATGGGTTTATTAACAATTAATGGAGAATTTATTAAAAATGTTGTAATTCCCAGTATTTGTAATACATGCAAAAATTTAAAATATTTTAATGTACCAGAAAATTTAATTCTTGGCATGCATGAAATTCAATCTGTAAACTGGGAAAACCTTAAAAATTTAGTACATTTTAATGTTACTTGGGTTACCAGTCCAGTATTGGCAAAAAATATCACGAAATATTGCAAAAATATAGATTATTTAGATATTCGTTTTGAAGAAAGACCCGACGAAGAATTTAATGAAAATACAGCAAATAAAAATTTAAATATTATAAAAAAATTAACAACATTAGAAAATCTTGAATATTTAAAATTGAATGATGTAAATATTTGTAGAGAATCATTTTTTGCAATTACAAATAATTGTAAAAAACTGAAACACTTGGATATCAGCAGGACTCGCGTATATTTCAATTCTTTTGTCATTTTGAATTATCCACCTTATCGTGGTTATTCCGACAATCCTTGTGACATTTCTGATTTATCAAAATTGCAATATCTTGAACATTTAAATTTGTCTTTCAATGAATATATTAATAATGATGCTATTATTGCTATTGCTGATAAATGTAAAAAACTAAAATATTTAAATATTAGAGGTTGTAACAATATAAATAAAGAAGGTCTTGATGCTGTAACCACCTTTGAAAATTTAGAAGTTTTAAATGTTGCTAGCAATGATTATATTTCAAACGGATTTTTATCTAAATTAAAAGGATTAAAAGTTTTTGGTTGTGATAATTGTTTTGGTGTCGGTTGTAATGATATGATTCAAGTTATAAATAATTGTCCAAATCTTGAAATACTTATGTCCAACAATATCTGTGGTTTCACAAGTGATCTTATTATGAATGCTGATATACTAACAAGAAATCGTAAAAATGGTATTATTTTAAAAATGTTTGTTAATCCATGTCGACATGAAGTACCTTTGCCATTTACTACATCTGATTGGTTGAAAATAGAATTAACATTGACCGTTGAATCGTGGGTAATAAAAAAGAACAATTATAATTTTTATGACAATAATACACGGGATATTTTCCAGGATACTATTGATTATGATAAAAACATAAAAAAAATTTGTAAACCATTTTAGACTCACGGTTTAATCATTTTATGTGTAAACATCTTTGGCGCAAGAAGGAAGGATGATATTAGAAAAAGACGGTGAATAACGTAAGTGACGTCTTTTTAAAATTTTTTTTTCTTTTTACTCCATACCCGACTCGCGCTCAAAAATGTTTACACATCAATAAACATTAGGTGTTTCATAGAAATGTCAACTTTTTTCTAATAATATTTGTAATAATATATGTAATATGTTAATAAAATACTTTTTGTTTTAATTAAAAATATTTAAATTTTGTCTTATTTTATATAACCACTACTTTATAACAAGTTTTTTCTATTGATTTATAAATAATTAATTATTAAAGATATTGGTGAAATATAACAACAAATGATAAATTGAGTAAAAATTTTTTTATATTTTTTGAGTATATTTAATTAGTAATAATATTAGATTCAAATAAATTCAAAAATTCCGACAAACTTCCTGGCCTTGATAATTACAGGTTTACATGGTATAAAAATACTAGTAAAAAATGTTAGGCAGTTATACGTTTTTCTCGTTTATTTGGAAAATATCAATAAATTTAACATTATGAAAATTAGCAAATGTATTTCTCGTCTTGGTAGTAATTAAACCTTCATGGCTGTTATATAAATTTTATTATTATTGCAAGAATTACTTAATCATAAATTACCATTTATAATTTATATAAACAAATTTAATATAATATCATTATTTTACTTTTTATATTATATTAAATTTATAAACAATATATTATTATTTGTTATATTTCCAATACCTTTGAGCGAGTAATAATTTATAAAACACATATTTTAAATTGATTACTTTTTATTTTCATTAATATTAATTTTATTTATGATTATATTTTTCAAGTGCGTTTAATTACATAGTAAAAGTATTTATAAATTAATAATTACATGTACTTAGTAAATTTATATTTATGATTATGATTATGATTAAAAAAAAAATGTGTCAATTTTTATTATTTTTATTAGTAAATGAAAATTATTTATCAAAAAATTGAAATTTAATTGTTATTATTATAATAAGTCATTTTATAATATTATCAGTGCATATTTTTTTTTATAAAAACATTAAAATTATCATTATAAAGTTTAAAAACACTTGAAATTAAATAATATATACAATTTTTTTATTTTCTTTTGAAAATAAGCCTATTTCATTGTATCATATGAATTATTTTTATAATATTATTTGTGTAATATTGAAAAAAATATATTCATTGTTATTTTACGACTTTAATAATTAATTTATAATATACCAATTAATTAAACTTCAATATCATCTAGCACATCAGTTAAATTAATTGTACCGCATGTTCAATTAGAATTACAATTCAATTATCCAAACCTATACATATGTCAAATCAATAATTATTCAACAATAATATTTGTTAAATTATTGGTACATGAATACCACAATCTTATTATAAAGTAATTTTATATTTTAATCTTTCAATACAAAGTAAATTCCTTAAAACATACTTTCGTTACCAAATTGTTTTGGTCTTATCCTATAATGTAAAATCATGTAAAATTGTTTGTGGTACTTTTGATGCATCAATACCAGCAATTAATTTTAATTAACTTTATCTTTCAACATTTTAATACATTTCAGCTTATTTTCTCAGTAAAACTTATAAATCTTTAACTATCATTTATATATCCAATATTTACAACATCTGGTATTATTGGTTTGAACAATTATTAAATTAATTATTGTTTATATGTTAAATCAAATTAATCAATAATAACATACTATATTGTGATGCAAGAACAACTTGAATTGAAAATTCTTTTTTTTTTTTTTAAGTTTTTTTTTGGTGTTTGTTATTGATTTAATGGAATAGCCAATAGTTTATCATTATCATTGATATCTATTACAACGACACTTTTTTGTGGTACCTTAGTTAATATATCATACACTTGACATACACCATAATCAGTAATATTCAATGGTTTACCAAATTTTCTTTCATATGCATTTGGAAATTCACTTATTGTTACTTTATTGTTTGGTTGAGATAATAAAACACGTTTAAGATGAGATGTAAAACGTTTAGCTTGTTCATAATGTGTCAATGTAACTATTCTTCTATTTCCAGTACCAATAACTTGTATTGTTTTTTTAAATACATCAAGCAAATCAATTAATTCTGTAAAACCATAATCAGCTATTCTAAATTGTCGACCAAAATGTTTACGATAAGCTGGTATTAATTTACGAAAAAGTAGCTGACAACGACGTGCTTTTTTCAAAATAATAACAAATTCACGACATAAAAATGTTAATACCTCATTTAATTTTGTTTTTATAATTGAATCGTTATTTGCCCAGACAATAACTTTAACATTTTTTGCTCTTTCACAAAGTTCAACACTTGATAAACATGATATCAAATGCTCCAATGGTACACCATTTTTATCATCATTTATTGGTTGTTGAAATTGTGCTTCATAACAAGTAATTAAACTTGCCAAAGGTATTACACCATTATGTGTTTTTAATAATTCATGTATACGTGTTCTCAATCGTATCAATGACATTGTGACATTTGGTAATGGCAAAAATTTTTTACCTATCCAATCTTCATATACCATTGATGTTTTAGTATGAATTACACAATATGGAAGCTCAATTTGTTTATTCTAAAAAAAGAAAAAAAAAATAATAACAAAACATATTATTTATGATTATAAGATATTGACTTGATCGTTATGATTTTGTGTTTTAATATGTATATTTTTTTCAAACTTTAAATAATTAGATCATATTTATATTCTATTAAATTAATAAAATGATAAATAATATTTACCTCCGATGTTAATGATATAATATGACCAGTAGGTCCATTAGATACAACACAAATATTATTCATTTTGTACAGGTCAAATAAAGTAACAGATATTGGAATATCTTTTTCAAGTCTTTCAATAAACACATATAATGGTAATGCATGTCCTGATACATTTTCCAATAATGAAATAATTAGTGATTTTAATCGTTGATGATTTAATTCATCTAGATCTTCTTTACAGCTGGTTGATCCACTTGGTTGATATGGTAAAGCATTACATTGTTTTTGTTGTTGAGGATTCCAACAATGACCATAATTACTATTGACATTAATTTGTGATAGACTTTGGCCATGTTGAGAATGATTAACTCCATTTAATGAATAATAATAAGGTGTATTTAAGTTGTCTGAATAATGAGTCAGTCCACAAATTGGTTGACAACTATTGTTTGCATTATTTGGACTATAAACACATGATGCATTTTGATAACCACATATTGCTTGTAGTGGTGACATTAAACTAAAAATAAATTTATAAAATGCATTAATTATTGAATTTATATATTAAAAATATATATTTAAACAAGTAAAGATTTATATCCAATCAACTTGCAATATATCACTCTTGTCATAAAATATGATTAATTGTTATTTATATTTTGATTGATATAAATTTTTCAGTTTTAAATTTTAAAACAAAAATAAATAAATAAATAAATGAATAAATAAACTTCAAAATGAATGAAAGTCTTTATATTCACATTTAGAAAAATATAAATTTGTTGAATTTTAATTAATTTTAATATTTTTTTTTCAATGTGTTTTTGTTGTTGTTGTTTATTTTATTTTTATTTTCTTTTGAATAAAATAGTTTAATATAATTTATATTTAATAACAATAAAATGTAGACAAAATAAAATTACAAAAAAAAAAAAAAAAAACAATTGCGATAAAAACTTACACAGAATTTCCAGAAGCGGTTTTCCATTGACGACAAAATTCACCACCAATTGGTAATGATGCGTTGGAATATGGTGTGCAAGGGAGGCTTCCTTCACCACCTGCTGGTATTTGATTTACGTAATACATGGTTCAAGTGAATAATCAAGTAGTTGTTGCCCAAATTTACTCACTCTATCTACAGCCTAAAATTTCTAAATAAATAAATAAAAAATTACTATTATTTCTACTTGTTATTATAATTAAAATTATATCAAGTTTAACAATTGATTTATTATCTTTAAAAATCTCTCATTATCAATTACACAAAAATTGAATAAAATAATACAAAAATTATGAATAAATATTACCTTTTAAATTGATATTTTATTATTTAGTTTTTTTTTTTTTTTTTTTTTTTTTTTTTTAATATAAATTTTAAATTTAAAATGTCTGTCGATGAATAAGTACCAAAAAAAAAAAATAAAAATAAAAGAACAAATTATTTATTGAGCACCAAGTTAGTTGCTGGAAGGTTGTTGTTGTAATGCCAAGTATTGAAAAACTTTGAAAATATAAAATGTTTATTTGCTTGTATAAGTTATGTTGTCAAAAAGACATGACAAGAAAACCAGTATAAGCTAAAAATGAATATCCCCTCTGCTTTTTTTCTGTGACAGTGTTAGTCATATCTTGTTGATTATAGTTGATGGTTTACGTACGGCCAATATGAAATATGATGAACCCATAAAAATCCTGAGAGTTATTTCACCATTCATATTTTTTTCAGCTATTAAAAAATTATTCCATAAAAATAAGCTATATCTAAAAATTAAATCTTAATTAATTGTATATATATGCATATAAAATCATTAATACTTGTTAGCAAGTTGAAGTTGTGTTAAGTATTCTCAAAAAAAACTTACACTTTATTTTTATAGGAAAATAAAAAAAATAGACTCTATATTCATGATGGAATTTGATTATTATTGTTATCATTGTTTTAAATTATTCATTAAATAAATATTTAAATGTAACATGGTATATTATTAATATTGTCAAATATCAGTCAATTTTATATACCATTTTTTACATAAATATTAATATATAAATAATGGTATTATATGCAACTCAAAAATTAAATTTAAAAATGCTAAATTATTAAATGTCTATAATCATCAATAAAAAAGAATGTTGAAACATATCAAGTGTACATAATGTTAATGCTCATGCAACTGGATCATTTAAATGTATATAACACTATAAATAATCTACGTACAAATTATTCAACATTTAATATTTTGACAAGTACACACAATACCCATACACGTAGAAAATTACTACCAAGACGAAATACATCTGCTAATTTTAATAATGTTTAAATTATCCTCTCAAAAAGAAAAAATTATCATTAATAATGATAATTTAAAAAAAAATTTAACGATCAAATATATTATTTTAATAAAAATAGAATTATTAAAATTGTAATAAAAATAAATAATTTAAAATATTTAATTTTTTATGATATAAAGTTTGAATCTTATAAATGTAATTATTTTTCTGGAGTTATTTGTTCTTTGGTGAAAAACGAGCTAAATATTGAATAAAATGAAAAAGAAATTAGATAAATAATAATAAATAAAATGAATCAAAAGTAAACAGCGTAATAAAATTATTCATAGATCAAATACAAGGGTAATAGCGGAGAGAATGCGTTGTATTATTACCTGGAGGATCAACCATTTGCAATGATAATATATTAAAAAAAAAAATTTGTGAGCCATTCTAGACTCGCGGGTTGATTATGTGTAAACAACTTTGGCGCAAAAATAGTTTTGAAAATGTAAGATATCCCGATTTGTTCAAGGTGGCACTTTTTTAAAAAATTGAAAAAAAAAAAAAATTTTAAAAAAAGTAAAATTTAAGGTTGTTTCCCAAAACCAAGGTAGAATGAATATTTGTGCTTAAAAACGCTATATACCGTAACGTTATATTTTATGTCCGGGTCCCCAAGATTTTTGTGCTGCTACTGATTGAAATATTGACTACTGTAGTATTAGTGTATATACTAATATACACTAATATTGTCATGCTACTGATAATTAACTTGTTTCTTTTTTATTTTTAATTAACGTCAAAAAAATATATATATAAATTTGTAATGAATAAGTTAATAAAATTAATAAAAAAATATAAAATCAAATAATCATTAAATTTGATTAAATATTTGAATTTAATTTTTTTTTTTTAATATTTAATAAATTTCATTATAAATTTTATTACAAAATTTTTTTTTTGGTAAAACGTTGTTATTGATTTAATATTTGCTTAATCAACAAATAATTGAGTAATTGTTTTATTATTTATTTTTTTTTTGTTGAAAACTTGTTATAGAAATTCACCATGATAATTTGCTTTAGTATTTGTGCGTGTAATGACAAATTATATTATAATCAATATATTTATTCATATAATGATGAAACTTAATGATGAACAAAAAAAAATGTATGTCCTTGACAAGTTTGCTTTTGGGCTACATGTTATAAAAATTAGCTAGATGTAACATTAACAATTGATGTAAAGTTGATGAATTAACAAAGTTTTAATAGTATAGCTCAAATTATTACCCAATACATCAACAAATACCATTCAACAATTTGATAAATAATATAAATTCTTTAATAGTATTAACAAAAGTTAATTCAACTGGCAAATTGTTCCACGACCTTGCACCTAGCTCATATAGACTTTTTTTTTTCTAGGCCATGTGAACATGATTTAAAACTCATCTGTGTTCAATCTAGGCCTCATTCAATTAATAGTTTTTTTGCTCAAATTTTATTATTTTTATTTTGATAAATAATTATCACCATATTTTAAAGATTTTTAAAATAAATATTAAAACAAAGTAGATATTGTAATGAAGCTGATTGTTGATCAATAATATCAATTATATCAAGTATTTATCTATTTTTATAAAATTTATTCTGTTGTATATTTATTTAAATAACAAAATAATCAAGATAAAATATTAAGATAATGTAAGATAATTTAAGAAATAAAAAAAAAAATGCGATTTATTTGTAATTTTCTTCTCATAACATGATAAAATTAGCTTCTACAGCGCCACCATCACGACGACAGAAAGGACATTTAAAAATATCCCTGCTGACGTTGGCATGAATAGTTTCCATGCAAACTAGGCAGATCATATGTTTGCATGTTTGCAAAACGTGAGATTTTGGACGATCATAATAGACCTGACATTTCCAGTCAATTGGAAAATCTGAAAATAAAAATTAAAAAAAAAATAATATAATAAAAATTATTGAGTACATATAATTGTTTATAATCATGGTACTTTTTTATATTATCATTTTTACCTTGATCGTTTGTTTGGTCCATGAACAACACATCATAATTAGTGGCACGTGCCATACACAATGGACACTGCATGTGTACTTCTCCCACGTTTTGCAATGGATCCCGATTGATATCCGTACAAGGACGGCACAAACATATGCAGTTGCATGGTCGACAAATCATTTCAATTTGTTCATCATTGCATTGATGGCATTTCCAGTCATAACATCTTAATATATCTGTTTTCAAAAAATTTTAATATGAGATTTCTTTTTTTTTTTTTTTTTAAATTTAATTAAATTATGTATAAAATTTTTTTACCATCGTCTTGATCAATTTCAATGTTTGCAGCTACTTTAATTTCATCAGGTACTTGTTGAACTGGTTGTTGTTGTTGTTGTTGTTGTTCAACGGCTTTTTGTTCGGCTTTCTCGCGCTGTATTACATCGTATTCTTCGAAGTTTAACTGTTCAACAAGCTGTTGAGGATTTCCTTCTGGACGTTCTTCAGCATTATTGACAACAATACGAGCTAAAATATGAAAAGGATAATAATTTTGATTAGTTATTTGGAATGTAGTGATTCATTTGTTTTATCTAATTTTAATATTTTTACCAAGCTCTGGATTTGAAGGTAAAGTTTCCAGTTTCTCAAAACCACGTTGAAAAACAAGATTTTGATAATATTCTTGTACGAGGTTACAAGCGATGCTAAGAAACCGAGTAGCAGAAATCGACCGGTCATCCAATTTACTCCATAATTTATGGATGTCACCGATTGAAATCATGGTTGTCGAAATTTTCGGTGACATTGTTATGTTTCGTTTAGCTTCTTCATTATTACTTAAAAGTTTATTTAAGTCTATACGTGAAGAAGCAATTATATCCAATGATTTGCCTATTAAAAAAAACAATAAAAAGAAAATAATAATATCTTCATTTCCAAATTGAAATTTTTTTATATAGAATTATTGTACTATAAAACTTCCACTGAGTACAATAGTCTGATATCTGGACAGTATGATGTGAGTTTATTTTATTCAACAAATTCCTTGGTATTGTCCATGGTAAATTGTTCAGTAGATGCTCTTTCCTGTAACAGGAAAAAACTTTTGGCTGAAAACCTTCAATAAAGGTATTTCTGAACCACTGAATGAAGTCTTGAAATATCAACCTCAGTTCAGGAGTAATGGACTCTTCCAGCCACGTGAAGGTGGTAGCGATAAGATGTGGTGGTAGCTATGCCAAAGTAAAAAAAATATAAAAATTAATACAAAAATTATTTTATTGATAAATCGTACTTTTTTTGAGTATACCCTGGTAGAAATTTTTCTCCGCCGTTTCTACGCTATTTCTACGCCTTTTGTCCACCTTTTTCCGAAAATGACCCATGGTGGAGAAATAGCGGACAAATTTCTCCGCCATTTGTCCAACTCTACATTTTGTCCATTTGTCCGACCCTCATCCACCTAAAAATTGTTCCGCCTTTTTTCCGCCATTTGTCCAATCTTTCTCTGACCCTCATCCACCTGAAAATTATGCCGTCTTTCCCGAGTGGTAACTTAGTTCAGGATATGATCAAAACTTGATCAGGCAACTTACACTCGGATCAAGTTTTGATCAGACAACTTGATCAAGAATAGATCAAAACGTAACGCAAAAATGGATCAAGTCTTGATCAAGCTACTTGGTCAAAGTGTGATCAAAAAATATTATCAAAAATTAAAAAAAAAAAAAATTATAAATTAAATTATCACTTTGAAGCCAACTTCTACCTCCGACTTAGATATACATCCATGTGAAAATAACACTATTTGGTTAAAATAAATTTTTCTAAGTTAAAATCTTATAATATTATGATCGAATTGAGTCAACAATTATAAATAACAAATGAATCAACTGTTTGAGTTTAAATTATAGGATTATAGTTGAAGATTATTAAAGATAAAAAATTGTATTAACTTTATGATGCAAAATATTTTTTAAATTTAATTATCAATCTGGAAATAATTATAATGGGATATATATGTATCACTAGGCACTGACAAGGTGATAACTACCACATTTGTAATAATAAATTAGTTTATTTTATTGAAATATATAATATTATTTATTAATAATGATAAATTATTACCAAATTACAAAAATAAGTATTAATTTTACTCGATATTAATGATTAAACAAATAAGTTAAATGTAATCGATGATGTATATATATGTTCGATAATATTTACTTTCTTTTTTTACATTATGTTGCCCCGCGGTATAGTTCCGAGTAAAGACTATCATATGATTTAATCAATATCTTGAAGCCTTCGGTATAAGCAACATCTTGCACCCTTCCTTGTATTAACATCAATGATTTTTCCTTGAGTTTATTAGCCTTATAAGTATCACCCAAGATGAATAATTCTGCAGCATTTTCGACTTTCAGTATATTCACAAGAAGATTCTCACACCAATTTTTCAAAGTCTCAACTTGATATTTTTCAGCTACAGCTAATAATTCCATTGGCATTTTTGCAATATTTGGTGCTTCGTTAGTATAAACAAAATGTAAAAATTCTTCAAAAACGTCTTCTTCAATATCTTCAATAACAACTTCATTATTTTTATTTTCTAAAAATTCTTCATGGTCAAACATTCTTGAAAACACTGGACTACGTGCAGCCAATATTCCTTTCATTGCTGGAAATATTTTGCTTTTAACTTTAAATTCAACATCACAGTATTTGTAATTTGTTAAAAGTTGTCGAAAATTATTCTTAAATTCTTCATCATTATCAAGTTTAAAATTTACTGAAGAACTTGTAATTTGACTCTTTGCCATTATTTTAATGACACAAAGTATCGTCAAGTGATCAATACATACATTAGCATCTGGAAAATATAACATATCACTTTTATCTAAAAAATAATTGTAATAAAAAATCTTAGGTGTTTCTGAAAATGTACATGAAGTTATTGGACTCTTTTTGATGTTAGTTTCAACATTGTTAGAATTGAGTATTGATAATTGATATTGAATAGAAAAATTAACATCTTCTTTCAATGACAAAAGTTTTAGTTTAACTAAACAATCATGTGTTTCATCATTTCTTTTTGATAATAACTCCAAACACCACTTATCTTTAATGTCAGATTTATTTGATGAAAATACTGATGATATTAAAGAATCATCTGAATAATATTCAACGTTTTTTACTGTCCATTTGTATTTAACTGTGTGAATTTTACTATCACTAGTATATGAATGTCTTCTGATGTTTATTGAAGAGATATACCTAGTAATTTTTCCAATATCAATATTTCTTATTGAATCAACAATAAATGCCATGTTGATAAATATTAATTTGTTGTCTTTTTTATATAACTCTGCTTGGTTTTTATTTCTGATTAATTTGACTATATATCGCCGACAATAAATAGTCTATAAAATACAATTTATACGATAATTAAATTGAGTACAACAATTTGCAATTACAAACTAAATAGTTTAAGTACTCACTTGGTATTATAATATTTTGACTGATTTTTATTATTGAGAATATTTTTATACGTGTTGCTGATATGTAGGTTGAACGAAGAGTGTACGTGTTATAAACATAAAACATTGAACAACGTATAGTGAAGCCAGTATATTATGACTTAATGAGTCAGAGAAGAGTTATTATATATATGTATACTTATGTATATCGCCAATTCAGTGAGACTGTAAGGAGATACAATCTTATCGACGAAAATTAAAAATAAATAAATGTGTTTAGACTAAATGTAAACGCATTTAAATTCTTATAACAAAATTAACTTTATAAGTTTTATTATTTTTTTTTCATGATAACATCATATGTATCGACCAAAAAAATATTAAAACGATTTTATATCTTTTAATTTTATAAAATTTGTACAATTTTGATTTTAATATAGAAAAAAATATGATTAATATGATTGTTTAATTAGTTTTAATATACAAAGGTTTTCATTTCTCACTCATACTTGCACGTGTTTTGTTTTTTTTTTTAGTTCTGCCAACTACATACATACCAAATATGTACCAAATGCGTATAATAAACAAAAGAGAATATGTAAGCTTTAAGCGAGTTAAACAGGGGATTCCCCGGTGTTGAAAATTATTTTGATACACGGCATATACATATCAAGAGGCACGGTAGTGCCTCGTGTCAAGAATGAGAAAAAAAATATATTCAATTAGAAAAACAAATGAAAGTGAAAAGGCACTACCGAGACTAGTATACTTTAAAACTTTTGATTTTCTTTACCCACGCAATTACAAAAAAATTCACACCTATCTGCTATAGTTTTTTTTTTTGGGTATTATTATTACTGGGGTAAGTCAAAAGTCATTTAATACTATTTAAAACAAATTTGTATGAAATTTAACTTGCATTTATAAATCAATAAATGCAACTGTTATTGAAGTAAAAGTACACTTTTTGGATTGTATTTTTCTTCATTCTGCTGCATTAAATGTCCAAAGTTGTTGCATACTCAAAACTTAAAAATCAATACAAAAATATATATTAAGTACAATAATCAAAACAAAATCACGGATTTATGTTCCCCAAAAAGCCTCAATTTTTTTTTTTTTTTTTTTTTTTTTTTCTATTATTAAAAATCAAAAATTTTTCCATTTTTCCAATTTTGTGGCAGGATTTATAACCCGCCAATGGATCAATTACGGGATATTGGCATAAAATAAGTGAAACAGCTCTTCTTGCTTTAACTAGTTTGAAAAAGTTGCAAAAATTAATTGTAAACAAAAATCCAAATGTTACCAACAACTTTATTAGCAAATTAAAAAATATAAAATATTTTCAATGTTTTCATTGTCCAAAAATTACTAAAGCTGGTGTCATTCAATTTTTAAAAAATTGTCCAGATCTTGAAGATCTTTATATTAGTGAAGACAATAATACTATAGTTAAAAATTTAAAGAGTTATATCAGCTCATAAGTAACTGTTAATCGGTCAAATAATATCGTTTTGAATGTATTTATTTTTAATATTGCCATGAGAATATAGCTTTTAACTAAATAATGTTAATTAAAATTATATTCTTTCATTTCCAAATAAAATCAATATTATACTTTGTTATTTTTTACAAGTATTATATTACAAAGTAATACATATTCTCCACAAGGCTTATGTTATTAATAAAAATAAATTATGTAAATAAGAGATTTAACAGTAAATAAAATATTATTGTATGTTGTAATTGAATGTACTTCGACAGCTCAAAAATGTAAATGCAGTGAAAATAAGCAATTATCACTCAATTTTTTTTTTTTTCTTTTACTCTAAAGAATTTTGTAATGATATTTTAAAATTTAATCAATGTTCTCTAAAAGTTTCTTGAAAAAAATTAAAATTATAGTAAAAATAATTAAATATTTATATTTTGTTTCCCTGGCGGAACTGGCAATATCGCTTTTGTCACCTGGGCGATAGCAAAACCAGAGTAAAGCCAGAGATAATAAATATCGAAAATTAATTATACCAAACGTGAATTTTGGCTGTCTATGAATATATTCTTTAAGATGAATTGTTATTTTACCTCTTGGTAGCAAAAACATTAATTTAAACACATAAAAATAGTTAAAACAATTAATAATAAAGTTGGCAAATTTTGACGTTTTGAGGTTGACTTAAATCGGCTAGGCACAAAAGTCCCTAGCGTAAAGCAATAGTAAATCCAGACCTTTTCCAGAGTAAAACCAGACTTGTAAAAATGCCAATAATTAATAACATTATCAATAATTATTAATAAACAATAATAAATTAACATGTTTTATTGAATTTTAGAGATTTTTTAATTGTTTAAATTAATTTTTTGTAAAAAAAAAAAAAAAAAACATCAATCTCTGGCGATACAAAAGCCAGAGCAAAGCCAGAGCAAATCCAGAGTGAATCCAGACCAAAGCCAGAGCAAAGCCAGAGCAAATCCAGAGTTGTAAAAATGGCATTTATTTATAACAATAGTAATAATTATTAATAAACAATAATAAATTAATATATTTTATTGAATTTTAGAGATTTTTTAATTGTTTAAATTAATTTTTTGTAAAAAAAAAAAAAAAAACACATCAATCTCTGGCGATACAAAAGCCAGAGCAAAGCCAGAGCAAATCCAGAGTGAATCCAGACCAAAGCCAGAGCAAAGCCAGAGCAAATCCAGAGTTGTAAAAATGGCATTTATTTATAACAATAGTAATAATTATTAATAAACAATAATAAATTAATATATTTTATTGAATTTTAGAGATTTTTTAATTGTTTAAATTAATTTTTTGTAAAAAAAAAAAAAAAAACACATCAATCTCTGGCGATACAAAAGCCAGAGCAAAGCCAGAGCAAATCCAGAGTGAATCCAGACCAAAGCCAGAGCAAAGCCAGAGCAAATCCAGAGTTGTAAAAATGGCATTTATTTATAACAATAGTAATAATTATTAATAAACAATAATAAATTAATATATTTTATTGAATTTTAGAGATTTTTTAATTGTTTAAATTAATTTTTTGTAAAAAAAAAAAAAAAAACACATCAATCTCTGGCGATACAAAAGCCAGAGCAAAGCCAGAGCAAATCCAGAGTGAATCCAGACCAAAGCCAGAGCAAAGCCAGAGCAAATCCAGAGTTGTAAAAATGGCATTTATTTATAACAATAGTAATAATTATTAATAAACAATAATAAATTAATATATTTTATTGAATTTTAGAGATTTTTTAATTGTTTAAATTAATTTTTTGTAAAAAAAAAAAAAAAAACACATCAATCTCTGGCGATACAAAAGCCAGAGAAAAGCCAGAGTAAAGCCAGAGTAAAACCAGACCAAAGCCAGAGCAAAGCCAGAGCAAATCCAGAGTTGTAAAAATGGCATTTATTTATAACAATAGTAATAATTATCAATAAACAATAATAAATTAACATGTTTTATTGAATTTTAGAGACTTTTTTATTGTTTAGATGAATTTTTTGTTAGAAAAAAAAAAAAAAAACATCAATCTCTGGCGATACAAAAGCCAGAGCAAAGCCAGAGCAAATCCAGAGTGAATCCAGAGTTGTAAAAATGGCATTTATTTATAACAATAGTAATAATTATCAATAAACAATAATAAATTAACATGTTTTATTGAATTTTAGAGACTTTTTTATTGTTTAAATTAATTTTTTGTAAAAAAAAAAAAAAAAACACATCAATCTCTGGCGATACAAAAGCCAGAGCAAAGCCAGAGCAAATCCAGAGTGAATCCAGACCAAAGCCAGAGCAAAGCCAGAGCAAATCCAGAGTTGTAAAAATGGCATTTATTTATAACAATAGTAATAATTATCAATAAACAATAATAAATTAACATGTTTTATTGAATTTTAGAGACTTTTTTATTGTTTAAATTAATTTTTTGTAAAAAAAAAAAAAAAAACATCAATCTCTGGCGATACAAAAGCCAGAGCAAAGCCAGAGCAAATCCAGAGTGAATCCAGACCAAAGCCAGAGCAAAGCCAGAGCAAATCCAGAGTTGTAAAAATGGCATTTATTTATAACAATAGTAATAATTATTAATAAACAATAATAAATTAATATATTTTATTGAATTTTAGAGATTTTTTAATTGTTTAAATTAATTTTTTGTAAAAAAAAAAAAAAAAACACATCAATCTCTGGCGATACAAAAGCCAGAGCAAAGCCAGAGCAAATCCAGAGTGAATCCAGACCAAAGCCAGAGCAAAGCCAGAGCAAATCCAGAGTTGTAAAAATGGCATTTATTTATAACAATAGTAATAATTATTAATAAACAATAATAAATTAATATATTTTATTGAATTTTAGAGATTTTTTAATTGTTTAAATTAATTTTTTGTAAAAAAAAAAAAAAAAACACATCAATCTCTGGCGATACAAAAGCCAGAGCAAAGCCAGAGCAAATCCAGAGTGAATCCAGACCAAAGCCAGAGCAAAGCCAGAGCAAATCCAGAGTTGTAAAAATGGCATTTATTTATAACAATAGTAATAATTATTAATAAACAATAATAAATTAATATATTTTATTGAATTTTAGAGATTTTTTAATTGTTTAAATTAATTTTTTGTAAAAAAAAAAAAAAAACACATCAATCTCTGGCGATACAAAAGCCAGAGAAAAGCCAGAGTAAAGCCAGAGTAAAACCAGACCAAAGCCAGAGCAAAGCCAGAGCAAATCCAGAGTTGTAAAAATGGCATTTATTTATAACAATAGTAATAATTATCAATAAACAATAATAAATTAACATGTTTTATTGAATTTTAGAGACTTTTTTATTGTTTAAATTAATTTTTTGTAAAAAAAAAAAAAAAACACATCAATCTCTGGCGATACAAAAGCCAGAGCAAAGCCAGAGCAAATCCAGAGTGAATCCAGACCAAAGCCAGAGCAAAGCCAGAGCAAATCCAGAGTTGTAAAAATGGCATTTATTTATAACAATAGTAATAATTATCAATAAACAATAATAAATTAACATGTTTTATTGAATTTTAGAGACTTTTTTATTGTTTAGATGAATTTTTTGTTAGAAAAAAAAAAAAAAAACATCAATCTCTGGCGATACAAAAGCCAGAGCAAAGCCAGAGCAAATCCAGAGTGAATCCAGAGTTGTAAAAATGGCATTTATTTATAACAATAGTAATAATTATCAATAAACAATAATAAATTAACATGTTTTATTGAATTTTAGAGACTTTTTTAATTGTTTAAATTAATTTTTTGTAAAAAAAAAAAAAAAAACACATCAATCTCTGGCGATACAAAAGCCAGAGCAAAGCCAGAGCAAATCCAGAGTTGTAAAAATGGCATTTATTTATAACAATAGTAATAATTATCAATAAACAATAATAAATTAACATGTTTTATTGAATTTTAGAGACTTTTTTATTGTTTAAATTAATTTTTTGTAAAAAAAAAAAAAAAAACACATCAATCTCTGGCGATACAAAAGCCAGAGCAAAGCCAGAGCAAATCCAGAGTGAATCCAGACCAAAGCCAGAGCAAAGCCAGAGCAAATCCAGAGTTGTAAAAATGGCATTTATTTATAACAATAGTAATAATTATCAATAAACAATAATAAATTAACATGTTTTATTGAATTTTAGAGACTTTTTTATTGTTTAGATGAATTTTTTGTTAGAAAAAAAAAAAAAAAACATCAATCTCTGGCGATACAAAAGCCAGAGCAAAGCCAGAGCAAATCCAGAGTGAATCCAGACCAAAGCCAGAGCAAAGCCAGAGCAAATCCAGAGTTGTAAAAATGGCATTTATTTATAACAATAGTAATAATTATTAATAAACAATAATAAATTAATATATTTTATTGAATTTTAGAGATTTTTTAATTGTTTAAATTAATTTTTTGTAAAAAAAAAAAAAAAAACACATCAATCTCTGGCGATACAAAAGCCAGAGCAAAGCCAGAGCAAATCCAGAGTGAATCCAGACCAAAGCCAGAGCAAAGCCAGAGCAAATCCAGAGTTGTAAAAATGGCATTTATTTATAACAATAGTAATAATTATTAATAAACAATAATAAATTAATATATTTTATTGAATTTTAGAGATTTTTTAATTGTTTAAATTAATTTTTTGTAAAAAAAAAAAAAAAAACACATCAATCTCTGGCGATACAAAAGCCAGAGCAAAGCCAGAGCAAATCCAGAGTTGTAAAAATGGCATTTATTTATAACAATAGTAATAATTATCAATAAACAATAATAAATTAACATGTTTTATTGAATTTTAGAGACTTTTTTATTGTTTAAATTAATTTTTTGTAAAAAAAAAAAAAAAAAACACATCAATCTCTGGCGATACAAAAGCCAGAGCAAAGCCAGAGCAAATCCAGAGTGAATCCAGACCAAAGCCAGAGCAAAGCCAGAGCAAATCCAGAGTTGTAAAAATGGCATTTATTTATAACAATAGTAATAATTATTAATAAACAATAATAAATTAATATATTTTATTGAATTTTAGAGATTTTTTAATTGTTTAAATTAATTTTTTGTAAAAAAAAAAAAAAAAAACACATCAATCTCTGGCGATACAAAAGCCAGAGCAAAGCCAGAGCAAATCCAGAGTGAATCCAGACCAAAGCCAGAGCAAAGCCAGAGCAAATCCAGAGTTGTAAAAATGGCATTTATTTATAACAATAGTAATAATTATCAATAAACAATAATAAATTAACATGTTTTATTGAATTTTAGAGACTTTTTTATTGTTTAGATGAATTTTTTGTTAGAAAAAAAAAAAAAAAACATCAATCTCTGGCGATACAAAAGCCAGAGCAAAGCCAGAGCAAATCCAGAGTGAATCCAGACCAAAGCCAGAGCAAAGCCAGAGCAAATCCAGAGTTGTAAAAATGGCATTTATTTATAACAATAGTAATAATTATTAATAAACAATAATAAATTAATATATTTTATTGAATTTTAGAGATTTTTTAATTGTTTAAATTAATTTTTTGTAAAAAAAAAAAAAAAAACACATCAATCTCTGGCGATACAAAAGCCAGAGCAAAGCCAGAGCAAATCCAGAGTGAATCCAGACCAAAGCCAGAGCAAAGCCAGAGCAAATCCAGAGTTGTAAAAATGGCATTTATTTATAACAATAGTAATAATTATTAATAAACAATAATAAATTAATATATTTTATTGAATTTTAGAGATTTTTTAATTGTTTAAATTAATTTTTTGTAAAAAAAAAAAAAAAAACACATCAATCTCTGGCGATACAAAAGCCAGAGAAAAGCCAGAGTAAAGCCAGAGTGAAACCAGACCAAAGCCAGAGCAAAGCCAGAGCAAATCCAGAGTTGTAAAAATGGCATTTATTTATAACAATAGTAATAATTATTAATAAACAATAATAAATTAACATGTTTTATTGAATTTTAGAGACTTTTTTATTGTTTAAATTAATTTTTTGTAAAAAAAAAAAAAAAAAACATCAATCTCTGGCGATACAAAAGCCAGAGCAAAGCCAGAGCAAATCCAGAGTTGTAAAAATGGCATTTATTTATAACAATAGTAATAATTATCAATAAACAATAATAAATTAACATGTTTTATTGAATTTTAGAGACTTTTTTATTGTTTAAATTAATTTTTTGTAAAAAAAAAAAAAAAAACATCAATCTCTGGCGATACAAAAGCCAGAGCAAAGCCAGAGCAAATCCAGAGTGAATCCAGACCAAAGCCAGAGCAAAGCCAGAGCAAATCCAGAGTTGTAAAAATGGCATTTATTTATAACAATAGTAATAATTATCAATAAACAATAATAAATTAACATGTTTTATTGAATTTTAGAGACTTTTTTATTGTTTAGATGAATTTTTTGTTAGAAAAAAAAAAAAAAAACATCAATCTCTGGCGATACAAAAGCCAGAGCAAAGCCAGAGCAAATCCAGAGTGAATCCAGACCAAAGCCAGAGCAAAGCCAGAGCAAATCCAGAGTTGTAAAAATGGCATTTATTTATAACAATAGTAATAATTATTAATAAACAATAATAAATTAATATATTTTATTGAATTTTAGAGATTTTTTAATTGTTTAAATTAATTTTTTGTAAAAAAAAAAAAAAAAACACATCAATCTCTGGCGATACAAAAGCCAGAGCAAAGCCAGAGCAAATCCAGAGTGAATCCAGACCAAAGCCAGAGCAAAGCCAGAGCAAATCCAGAGTTGTAAAAATGGCATTTATTTATAACAATAGTAATAATTATTAATAAACAATAATAAATTAATATATTTTATTGAATTTTAGAGATTTTTTAATTGTTTAAATTAATTTTTTGTAAAAAAAAAAAAAAAAACATCAATCTCTGGCGATACAAAAGCCAGAGCAAAGCCAGAGCAAATCCAGAGTGAATCCAGACCAAAGCCAGAGCAAAGCCAGAGCAAATCCAGAGTTGTAAAAATGGCATTTATTTATAACAATAGTAATAATTATTAATAAACAATAATAAATTAATATATTTTATTGAATTTTAGAGATTTTTTAATTGTTTAAATTAATTTTTTGTAAAAAAAAAAAAAAAAACACATCAATCTCTGGCGATACAAAAGCCAGAGAAAAGCCAGAGTAAAGCCAGAGTGAAACCAGACCAAAGCCAGAGCAAAGCCAGAGCAAATCCAGAGTTGTAAAAATGGCATTTATTTATAACAATAGTAATAATTATCAATAAACAATAATAAATTAACATGTTTTATTGAATTTTAGAGACTTTTTTATTGTTTAGATGAATTTTTTGTTAGAAAAAAAAAAAAAAAATCAATCTCTGGCGATACAAAAGCCAGAGCAAAGCCAGAGCAAATCCAGAGTGAATCCAGACCAAAGCCAGAGCAAAGCCAGAGCAAATCCAGAGTTGTAAAAATGGCATTTATTTATAACAATAGTAATAATTATCAATAAACAATAATAAATTAACATGTTTTATTGAATTTTAGAGACTTTTTTATTGTTTAGATGAATTTTTTGTTAGAAAAAAAAAAAAAAAACATCAATCTCTGGCGATACAAAAGCCAGAGCAAAGCCAGAGCAAATCCAGAGTGAATCCAGACCAAAGCCAGAGCAAAGCCAGAGCAAATCCAGAGTTGTAAAAATGGCATTTATTTATAACAATAGTAATAATTATTAATAAACAATAATAAATTAATATATTTTATTGAATTTTAGAGATTTTTTAATTGTTTAAATTAATTTTTTGTAAAAAAAAAAAAAAAACACATCAATCTCTGGCGATACAAAAGCCAGAGCAAAGCCAGAGCAAATCCAGAGTGAATCCAGACCAAAGCCAGAGCAAAGCCAGAGCAAATCCAGAGTTGTAAAAATGGCATTTATTTATAACAATAGTAATAATTATTAATAAACAATAATAAATTAATATATTTTATTGAATTTTAGAGATTTTTTAATTGTTTAAATTAATTTTTTGTAAAAAAAAAAAAAAAAACACATCAATCTCTGGCGATACAAAAGCCAGAGCAAAGCCAGAGCAAATCCAGAGTGAATCCAGACCAAAGCCAGAGCAAAGCCAGAGCAAATCCAGAGTTGTAAAAATGGCATTTATTTATAACAATAGTAATAATTATTAATAAACAATAATAAATTAATATATTTTATTGAATTTTAGAGATTTTTTAATTGTTTAAATTAATTTTTTGTAAAAAAAAAAAAAAAAACACATCAATCTCTGGCGATACAAAAGCCAGAGAAAAGCCAGAGTAAAGCCAGAGTAAAACCAGACCAAAGCCAGAGCAAAGCCAGAGCAAATCCAGAGTTGTAAAAATGGCATTTATTTATAACAATAGTAATAATTATCAATAAACAATAATAAATTAACATGTTTTATTGAATTTTAGAGACTTTTTTATTGTTTAGATGAATTTTTTGTTAGAAAAAAAAAAAAAAAACATCAATCTCTGGCGATACAAAAGCCAGAGCAAAGCCAGAGCAAATCCAGAGTGAATCCAGAGTTGTAAAAATGGCATTTATTTATAACAATAGTAATAATTATCAATAAACAATAATAAATTAACATGTTTTATTGAATTTTAGAGACTTTTTTATTGTTTAAATTAATTTTTTGTAAAAAAAAAAAAAAAAACATCAATCTCTGGCGATACAAAAGCCAGAGCAAAGCCAGAGCAAATCCAGAGTGAATCCAGACCAAAGCCAGAGCAAAGCCAGAGCAAATCCAGAGTTGTAAAAATGGCATTTATTTATAACAATAGTAATAATTATCAATAAACAATAATAAATTAACATGTTTTATTGAATTTTAGAGACTTTTTTATTGTTTAAATTAATTTTTTGTTAAAAAAAAAAAAAAAAAAACATCAATCTCTGGCGATACAAAAGCCAGAGCAAAGCCAGAGCAAATCCAGAGTTGTAAAAATGGCATTTATTTATAACAATAGTAATAATTATCAATAAACAATAATAAATTAACATGTTTTATTGAATTTTAGAGACTTTTTTAATTGTTTAAATTAATTTTTTGTAAAAAAAAAAAAAAAAACACATCAATCTCTGGCGATACAAAAGCCAGAGCAAAGCCAGAGCAAATCCAGAGTTGTAAAAATGGCATTTATTTATAACAATAGTAATAATTATCAATAAACAATAATAAATTAACATGTTTTATTGAATTTTAGAGACTTTTTTATTGTTTAAATTAATTTTTTGTAAGAAAAAAAAAAAAAAAACATCAATCTCTGGCGATACAAAAGCCAGAGCAAAGCCAGAGCAAATCCAGAGTGAATCCAGACCAAAGCCAGAGCAAAGCCAGAGCAAATCCAGAGTTGTAAAAATGGCATTTATTTATAACAATAGTAATAATTATCAATAAACAATAATAAATTAACATGTTTTATTGAATTTTAGAGACTTTTTTATTGTTTAGATGAATTTTTTGTTAGAAAAAAAAAAAAAAAACATCAATCTCTGGCGATACAAAAGCCAGAGCAAAGCCAGAGCAAATCCAGAGTGAATCCAGACCAAAGCCAGAGCAAAGCCAGAGCAAATCCAGAGTTGTAAAAATGGCATTTATTTATAACAATAGTAATAATTATTAATAAACAATAATAAATTAATATATTTTATTGAATTTTAGAGATTTTTTAATTGTTTAAATTAATTTTTTGTAAAAAAAAAAAAAAAACACATCAATCTCTGGCGATACAAAAGCCAGAGCAAAGCCAGAGCAAATCCAGAGTGAATCCAGACCAAAGCCAGAGCAAAGCCAGAGCAAATCCAGAGTTGTAAAAATGGCATTTATTTATAACAATAGTAATAATTATTAATAAACAATAATAAATTAATATATTTTATTGAATTTTAGAGATTTTTTAATTGTTTAAATTAATTTTTTGTAAAAAAAAAAAAAAAAACACATCAATCTCTGGCGATACAAAAGCCAGAGCAAAGCCAGAGCAAATCCAGAGTGAATCCAGAGTTGTAAAAATGGCATTTATTTATAACAATAGTAATAATTATCAATAAACAATAATAAATTAACATGTTTTATTGAATTTTAGAGACTTTTTTATTGTTTAGATGAATTTTTTGTTAGAAAAAAAAAAAAAAAACATCAATCTCTGGCGATACAAAAGCCAGAGCAAAGCCAGAGCAAATCCAGAGTGAATCCAGACCAAAGCCAGAGCAAAGCCAGAGCAAATCCAGAGTTGTAAAAATGGCATTTATTTATAACAATAGTAATAATTATTAATAAACAATAATAAATTAATATATTTTATTGAATTTTAGAGATTTTTTAATTGTTTAAATTAATTTTTTGTAAAAAAAAAAAAAAAAACACATCAATCTCTGGCGATACAAAAGCCAGAGCAAAGCCAGAGCAAATCCAGAGTGAATCCAGACCAAAGCCAGAGCAAAGCCAGAGCAAATCCAGAGTTGTAAAAATGGCATTTATTTATAACAATAGTAATAATTATCAATAAACAATAATAAATTAACATGTTTTATTGAATTTTAGAGACTTTTTTATTGTTTAGATGAATTTTTTGTTAGAAAAAAAAAAAAAAAAACACATCAATCTCTGGCGATACAAAAGCCAGAGCAAAGCCAGAGCAAATCCAGAGTTGTAAAAATGGCATTTATTTATAACAATAGTAATAATTATTAATAAACAATAATAAATTAATATATTTTATTGAATTTTAGAGATTTTTTAATTGTTTAAATTAATTTTTTGTAAAAAAAAAAAAAAAAACACATCAATCTCTGGCGATACAAAAGCCAGAGCAAAGCCAGAGCAAATCCAGAGTGAATCCAGACCAAAGCCAGAGCAAAGCCAGAGCAAATCCAGAGTTGTAAAAATGGCATTTATTTATAACAATAGTAATAATTATTAATAAACAATAATAAATTAATATATTTTATTGAATTTTAGAGATTTTTTAATTGTTTAAATTAATTTTTTGTAAAAAAAAAAAAAAAAACACATCAATCTCTGGCGATACAAAAGCCAGAGCAAAGCCAGAGCAAATCCAGAGTGAATCCAGACCAAAGCCAGAGCAAAGCCAGAGCAAATCCAGAGTTGTAAAAATGGCATTTATTTATAACAATAGTAATAATTATCAATAAACAATAATAAATTAACATGTTTTATTGAATTTTAGAGACTTTTTTATTGTTTAAATTAATTTTTTGTAAAAAAAAAAAAAAAACATCAATCTCTGGCGATACAAAAAATTAATTTAAACAATTAAAAAAGTCTCTAAAATTCAATAAAACATGTTAATTTATTATTGTTTATTGATAATTATTACTATTGTTATAAATAAATGCCATTTTTACAACTCTGGATTTGCTCTGGCTTTGCTCTGGCTTTGGTCTGGATTCACTCTGGATTTGCTCTGGCTTTGCTCTGGCTTTTGTATCGCCAGAGATTGATGTGTTTTTTTTTTTTTTTTTACAAAAAATTAATTTAAACAATTAAAAAAGTCTCTAAAATTTAATAAAACATGTTAATTTATTATTGTTTATTGATAATTATTGATAATGTTATTAATTATTGGCATTTTTACAAGTCTGGTTTTACTCTGGAAAAGGTCTGGATTTACTATTGCTTTACGCTAGGGACTTTTGTGCCTAGCCGATTTAAGTCAACCTCAAAACGTCAAAATTTGCCAACTTTATTATTAATTGTTTTAACTATTTTTATGTGTTTAAATTAATGTTTTTGCTACCAAGAGGTAAAATAACAATTCATCTTAAAGAATATATTCATAGACAGCCAAAATTCACGTTTGGTATAATTAATTTTCGATATTTATTATCTCTGGCTTTACTCTGGTTTTGCTATCGCCCAGGTGACAAAAGCGATATTGTTCTGCTCTGGCTTCGCTCTCACCATTTCCGCCAGGGATTATTATAATTTGTCAACAAATTAACTGATTCACTAAATTAAAAATTATTTTTTTACTTTTATTTAGGTCAGTAGTATCAGTTGGTTTAAAATTTTCAATTTCACTTGAGAAAAAAAAAATCTTAATTAATATTATTTAGAGCTCAAACTTTAATTTTCTTAACGAAACTATTGGGAATTTTTGCGAAAATGATTTATATTTACTCGATCAAGTTTTGTACTGATTTTGTAAGTTTCTACAATTTTTAAGTGTGTTTAATCAAAACCATGATGATAAAGTAGACTCTCAAAGTCTCAACAATAAGATCAGCTGTTTTATGTGAACACACGTTTACATTAAATTAGAGTGGTGTCTTTTTTTTTTCTATTTGTTGTTTATATAAAGCAAGAGAAAAATATGAATAGTATCTAACAATAGCTGAAATAACATTTCCACAATTTTTTATTATTAAAATTATACATCACACTTTTAATAATTAACATTGATAATTGCATTATGAAATAACAAAGTAAGTTTAATTGACTTTATTATATATTAAATGCTATTACAAAAAACTGTAACCTACAAAAAAAATAGATATATACCTATATCAATTCTTACGCTACTAGAGGTAGCTACAAGCGTAAATGCGTGTACCATCCCTATCCCTGTGTGTTAAAGTTGTCAACTTTGACATCAATTATCTCAAAAACAAAACTGAATTAAATTTTGAAAAAATTCATCAAAATAGATAATTATTCAGGCTTTCATTTAGGCCCAAAAAATCAAGAATACAATAACGGGAAATTATCTTTACTTTCGACCTTAACTACATGTATCGAAAATGAAATTTCTTCGTTGGTTTTTATTGTATCATATTTTTTTTTATATCAAAAAATTAATTAATGACAAAACAAGTTACATTACAAATTGACTACAATTTCGAATACTTGACGCTTTTTTTTGTACGAAATACTTTTTTTTGTTTTTTGTTAGATAATATATATCTACGTGGCCTAAAAATTATTTACATGAAAACGCCTGAAAATGATTTAGTCGTTTGATGTAAACCATTGAGAAGGATACAAATTAAGCTAAAATTTTCATGTTTTGCGACAAAAAAGTTATCCCAGTCGCTCGGGATAACTTGCGAGTCAAGAATAGCTACCCTGGTGGTTTTACCAACTTGGAATTATTTCTACAACCAAAAGCGCTGTTTCATCATTTTGGTAAATATACTCTAATTATTTTTATAATATTATATTGATTAAAAATTTATTTACAATCAAGTTACACAATAGCAACAAGTTATTGCAGTTATTTTATTAAAAATTTGCATGAATCACGAAATGATTTTTTTTTATTTACGTGGTATATGATAAATATATATATATAAGGATATTTATATATATTTAACAATTATATAATTGTTTTTTTTATTAAATACATTACTTATAGTTTTTTTTAAAACATAATTATTATTTTTTACTATATATTAAAATAAACGTGGCAATGTTGCTTCGTGAAACTACTTTTACGGTTAATAATAGTTTAAATACATTTTTTATTTCACATGGGGCAGGTAAATAATATCTTTGGTTTTTTTTTCTCTTTTTTTTTTTTTTTTTTTTTTTTTTTTAATATCTATTTTTAAAAACAAATAAATAAAAAAAATATTAGTACACAGTGTACGTATACAATGTACGTATGTGCGTATACTCAAGTGCTTAAAACATCATTATATTTATTGTTACATTGGAAAATAAAATAAATAATAACTAAACATATAATCGAATATTATTAATTTCATCACATAATATTTTTTTAATGTAGTTGACTCACTGCTGCTTATTTAACATTAAAATTTTTTTTGTGTCACCTGATGAGTCATATTTATATTTTTTTTTTTCTATTTTATTACAAATTAATGATATTTTTTTTTTTATTTAATTCGAAATTAAAATCTTTATTATTATTTTTATATATTTTTTTTTATTTTAAATAAGACTTGTGAAAAAAAATTAAATTTACTATTTAATTATTATATAAGTATATGCATAAAAAAATATTTAATATGTACATAATGATATTTATGTTTATGTATATACCTATTTTTTTATAGATATAATCATTATCAATGAGTTTATGTAATATTTGATTTTTTATCTCAATGGATCTTTAGTTATATATACATAGTATATTAATTGAAGTTGTATATATACAAAATGGATGAAATAATTCGAAAGTTTAAAATTTTGTTATGGAAAAATCATCAAGTTCGCAAAAAGCACTGGTTGAAGTGGATTTTTTTTCAATTTATATATCCTGTAACATGTTTGATTGTATTGAGCTTTATGTTTAAATTTGTCCTAACAAATGGAAAACACTTTAATGTAAAAAGTGAGAAATTAGTGGTATTTACACCAAATTCAAATGATACAATTAAATTGATGGGGCAAGTTAAAACATGTTCAAATAAATATTTAAACACTACTATTGCTGGTTATAAAAATGAGCAAGAAATGTCTCATGTAATGGCCAACGATACACATTTGCAATCAATTGGAATTATTTTTAAAAATGAAAGTAGTTTCGAGTATGAGTTAAGAGTCAGCAATAACTCTACATTTGATCATGTAATTGAAAATTGTTTGAATAATTCTATTAAAAATATGAACATGAATGTTAATACTACAGAAAATAATTCAAACACATTCTTTTTCATATTCACCAATTATTTCATAATTTTCGGGATTTTCTTGTCAATGTTTGGAATGGAAATTGAATATATTATAAATGAAAAAGTCAATGGCATGAACGTGAGTACAATTTTTTTTTCTTTTAAATATTTTTTAAATTAAAAATAATTATATTTTTCTATCAATTAAATTAATTAAAATAATTAAATTAATTTTAGGTATTAATGTCATTGAATGGAGTTGATAATTGGTTAAATTTATCAAGTTGGCTTGTCAGTAGTGTTACGTGGAGCTCAATAATATTGTTACTTTCTGTAATTATAACTTGGATCATTGGTGGACCATGTATTAAATCTATAAATCCAATCATTTTTTTTATCGCATTGTTACTCAATTTTATACATTTTATGTGTTGTGGATATCATTTTGCATCTTATGCTAATATTTGTAAGTTAAATTATATAAAATGATTTATTTTTCAATTTTATTTCATTAAATTTTATATATATTTTTAATAGTTCGGAAATCAAGGGCATTAGCAGGTCAATCCATTTTGTTACTGTCCATGGTATCTATTTTGCACGTTTTCATGGCACATGAACAATCTAATCGTTTATATGAATATTTAAAGATAATCAATCCATTTTATTGTTTAATAGAAATTTTGAATGAATTATGTAAATTTGAAAAAAAAGGTATATACAAACAATTAAGAATAAAAAATAATATAAAATTAAATAGCTTTTTTTGAAAATGTAAAATTTAAATTACTAAATATTTTGAATTTTTTTTTTTTTTTATTTGATTATTTTCAGGTGATGAAATTGGATTTATAAATATATTTTTGACTGGATCAAATACTGATCCATTTGAAGCATCAATTGGTATGACAATGATATTTTCAATATTAGGAGCAATATTTCATTTTGTCATGACACTTTACATTCAAGCAATTCGACCAGGTAAACATGGCGTTAAACGTCATCCTTTTGCATGGTTTATGAAAAAAAATAAATTACAAAATAATCAAATTCAATTAAACTCACATAATGAATATAAAGATAGAAAAGAATTTGAAAAAATAACTGATGAAAGTCTTAAACCAGGAATTCAAATAAGAAATTTAAAAAAAATTTATAAAAGTGGATTTTTTAAAAAAAATGAATTTTATGCATTAAACGGAGTGTCAGTTGATTTTTATCAAAGTCAAATAACAGCTTTACTTGGTCATAATGGTGCTGGTAAAACTACAATGATGTCAATATTATCAGGATTAACTAATACATCAGATGGAGATGTTATAATTAATGGAAAAAATATTGTACAAAATCCAAATTATATCAACGATAATGTTGGTTTTTGTCCTCAATTTAATATTACAATTCCAGATTTAAATGTTTATCAACAAGTATTATTTTTTGGTAAATTAAAAGGTCAAAATAAAACTACAACACAAATTGAAGAAGATGTTGAATCTATATTATCAATAGTTAATTTATTGAGTAAAAAACTATGTATGCCAAATAAATTATCTGGTGGACAACAAAGAAAATTATCATTGGCAATGGCTGTAATTGGTGATGCAAAAGTTTTAATTTTTGATGAGCCAACATCTGGAATAGATACTGAGGGTAAACGTACTATTTGGAATATGATATTAAAAATGAAAAATCACAAAACAATATTAATAAGTACACATGATATGGAAGAAGCAGATATACTTGGTGATAGAATTGCAATAATGCATTCAGGTAAGCTTTATAGTTATGGAACTTCAATGTTTTTAAAAAAATTGTATGGAGATGATCAAGTAGAAGTTACACTTTCACTTGAATCTGATTGTGATACGTCCAAGATACTTGAGATAACTGGTAAAAATGTTAAAATTTTGAATAACAGAAATAACACAATTGAATTAGCAATTCCTAAATCAGATACATTACCTGAAACATTAGATAAATTAGAATTTTCTAAAAAAAAATTAGGAATTACTGGTATAAGTGTATCACTTATTACTTTGGAAAAAGTTTTTATTAAAATAAGTAGAAAAGCTGATAAAAATACTGACAATATAACAAATGAAATTAATAACGAGTTGGAATTGTTTGATAAAAATACAGGATTTACTTACTTTATGCAAACTTTACGAGGATATTTGATTAAAAAATATGCATATTCAATGCATTATTTATGCAGTTTTATTTTACGTCTAATTATTCCTTCTCTACTGGTTTTATCATTATTATTACTATTACCTTATATAGTAAAAGTATTTGGTAATAATAAAAAGGCTCTTATGCTCAGTGCTCTTGTAATATGCAGTTCAGGTTTAATTATTGCATTATCTATGATTGTTTTATTAGCATTTTATGTAAAACAGCCACTTGAAGAACTAAAAAGTGGAATAAAACATCTGCAAATTATGACTGGTGCTTCAAAAAGTGTATATTGGGGTTCTATATTTATTGCTGATTTTACACATTATATGATAACAATGCTTTTACTTTTAGTATCATTATTACTTGTTGATAATATCTTGGATACACAAATTTATAATGCAACAAATATTACGATGTATTTGTTGCTTTCAATGCTATCTGGTTTGGCTGGTTTATTTTCAGTCTACGTTTTTAGTTTGTCCAATTTTTCAGAACTCACATTAATCAAATGGTTGATAATTTTGCCTGTAATTATTTTGATATATTTTATTCCAATTATGATTGCAATTTCTTTTTGTCCTACAAATTATTTATTAGCTATAAACGTTTTTTTACTCTTTCCACAACTAAATTTCGGCTATGCAATTTATCGTTATTCTAAAATCATTTATGAAAATAGATCGACTTTATGGGACTTTGAAGTTATCAATAATGAACTACCATTACCATATTGCTTAATCATTTTCATAATATCATTTATAATATTTGTCAGCATTATTATTAATATTGAAAACAAAACAATAACAAAATTAATAGAAGAAAATACTGTTAATAATTCAATAATCAACATAACTGAAACAGATGAATTGGTACAAAAAGAAAAAATCATTGTAAATGAAGAAATTAAAAAACGTCTTAATAAAACAATTGAATATAATAATGATAATATGTTTTTGGCTCATGAATTAAAACAAAATTATGGTAATTTACAAGTCGTAAATGATATCAGTTTTCGTGTAAAAACAGGAGAATGTTTTGGTCTTCTTGGTGTTAATGGTGCTGGTAAAAGTACAACTTTTAAAATGTTAACTGGTCAAGAAAATTTTAGTCATGGTATGATGTATTTGAAAGACATTGGCATGCATGAAAATTGTGATAAATATCTATCAAACATGGGATATTGTCCACAAAATAATACTCTAATTGAAACATTAAATGCTTGGGATCATTTGTATTTATTTGCACGACTCAGAGGAGTCCCAGAATTATTAATAAAATCATCAGTTGAAGGTTGGATAAAAAGATTAAATTTGAGTTCTTGTGCTTCACGACCAAGTAAAACATACAGTGGTGGTAACAAAAGACGTTTGAATGTTGCTATGGCATTAATTGGTAAACCATCATTAATTGTGATGGATGAACCGACAACTGGAGTTGATCCAGAAGCAAGAAGATCACTTTGGAATACTTTAAAATTATGTCAAAACTCTGGTCAGTCTATCATTCTTACTTCTCACAGTATGGAAGAATGTGAAGCACTTTGTAATCGTTTGGTCATCATGGTTAATGGAAAATTAGTTTGTGTTGGTGCAGTACAAGAATTAAAACAACGATTTGGTGTTGGTTACAATATTTACATAAAATTATCATCGACTTCAACAACTCAGGATGTGATAAATATTCAAGAAACCATTGAATCATCTATTGGTTGTGAAATAATTAATGAAAATATTGGTCTTCTTAGATATCATGTTACTGATCCTGATGCAACATGGACCGTGATGTACCGTATGATGAATACATTAAAAAATGATTATAATTGTATTGAAAATTTTTCAGTACTTTCATCAACACTTGAGCAGCTATTCATGAAATTTGCCAGAAGTGAAAGTACTATCTTAAATATAAATATATAGGCAAAAAATAATTGAATATTATAAACATTAAAAATCTTATAATAACAATATAAAAAGTAAAATTGTGCATTTTTTTATTAAATATCAATTCTTTTTTTTTTTCTATTTTCTTTTAAATATCTATAATTTATAACATCTATAATAAATCTCAAATGTAAAATTTACAACTTTTTGATTGATGACTTAAAAATATATATTTTAAAAACTTGTTATTATAAGTATGAATTAATAAGATGTAATTTTTATTCAGTTAATAAATAAAATTGATCATGATTGTTATGCGTTAGAATAATATATCAGTTTTGAAATTATTAATCCCACAACATTATAACTGTAATTACTAAATATACCTATAATTAATATTTTTTCTTATTGTGCACATTTTATATAATAATGATTAACATAAATTTGTGACTAATCTTGTTATTCACTATAGATATATAAACAGTAAAATGAATATAGCAAAATGTTATTATTTTTAAAGTAAAAAATTATTAAGTATAATAAATAGTAATTTTTGTTTTTCAGTGCGAAGGGTTTAAATGCAAACTTAAAAAATGTATATGCAGCAAATAAATTTAATCTGTATATAATATAATATTCAAGCTTAAACTTGCTGTAAAAAAAAATATTAATAATAGTCTCAGATAAAAAATTAAATTTGAATATGTTTATATTGTTAAAAAAAATGTAATTATAGTATAACATGTGAAATAATTATAGGATAATGCTGTTTATAATATTGTTTTAAATTATATTATTTAACTAAAGTACTTAATTAATAACAAATGAATCAACTATTGAAACTTCAATTGTACGATTTAATAATTTAAGATTATTAAAGATTAAAAATTGTATTAATCTTGATGCAAAATATTTTTTAAATTTAATTATCAATCAGGAAATAATTTATGGGATATTGTATAGGAACTAACAAGGTGATAACTACCACATTTGTAATAATAAATTAAATTGTTTTATTTAAATATATAATATTATTTATTAATAATGATAATTTATTATCAAATTACAAAACTGACTATTAATTTTAATGATATTTCCAATTTTAATGAAAAAAAAAAGTTGACCGTAACTGGTTTACAAGTGGACGAATCTCAAATGACAATTTTATTTGTTAATTTAATGAGTTTAACAACAATAGCGTTTTCAACAATTTTAGCTATTGAATTAAAAAAAAAAGACATGACTTATCTGGTAAAAATTCATCCCAATAATTAGACATTTATATATAAATTAAGGATTATCACCAAAAATTAAACAAACTAGAATAATATTCATTATATAATAATATAATTCAATAATTCCAAAGCATATTGAATATTGAACTTTTTAATAATCAAAAACAAAATTATACTGAAATTATTTGTAGCCAACTTGACAGTTGATTAGAAAAAAAAAAAAAAAAGATACAACTTTGTTAATTATATAGTAAAAAAATAAATAATGTAATTTTTATATCAAATTTTGATATAAATTATTGTGTAATATTTTAATAACATATTAGACAATTTCAGTGGGTGCACTTGATGCAAATGGTATATCATGTAAATTACCATATACTCTTCCTGAATTTTTTTTTGTTGGAACTGGTTTGTCAATCAACACGTTATAATAACTGTACAAGACCATGAACATGTAAATATACATTGCTAAATTAAAAAAAAAAATGAAAAATTAAATTTCTAATATTCATAATATCGTTTAATTAATATTAAACTTACTTAAAATAACAAGTCCAAAAATATGTAACATCATTGTTTTAACAGGTGATGCAAAGTAGTGGCCAGTAAATAACCATGCAAAATTAAATCCAGCAAATAAAAATAGCAGTCCAAATTGCACACATAACCATGGTACCATCTTTGTTGGTTTGTCCTGTAAATTTTTGATTTATTTTAATATTAATTATTGTGATATTATAAATGATTTTATAATAAATAATAATGATTATTTTATTACCTTGATAACACCATATAATAAAAATACAGACAATATCAATGATGATAATGAAAAAACAAAAAAAACAATTTTAATAAATTCCCAAAGTTCATAATCATCTTGACAAATTTCATTTTTGTAATGATGTGAAGAATGAGTCATCAAATTAATACAACTTGCAAACCAAACTGCAAATGACAATAACTAAAAAAAAAGAAAACAAAAATCACTCATGTTAGGTCAATTTTTTTTTTTTTTTTTTTTTTTCAGAACAAAAATGAAAAATTATAGTTACAACTTATTTGTTATGTGATAATTATGAGAAAATAAAATTTTAAATAAATGATTAAAGATACTCACACAAGTGATGATTGCAATGAAAATTGTACCTCCTTTTAGAGGCAAGCAAAAGCATGGTGTGATCTTCAATTTGACCAAAGACATCATGGACATCAAATAATATATTTTAATTGTATTATCACCAAATAATTTCAATAACGTTGGTGCAAAATGTATCTAAGTTTTAATATTTGTCAGTTTGGTATTGACAAGCAAATAAATTATATTGTTTATATGTCTATACGTAGTTGATGAATGATGCCATTTGTACCATGGATGCCATCATCAATATATAATCGTTACCATACGCGCAGCCAGATAAGGTTAGTTATCCCTTTTTTTTTTTTTTTTTGTTTTTGTATTCTAGGAAAAAAAAAGAGAAAGAGAGAGAAAGAGTAACAATACCAAGCATATCATATTTGAATTCAAGAAGACTAGAGGTCTCTAGTCTTCGTGTTAATCGTGTTTGAATTATAAAATTTTCAGCTATATGTATATAAACAACTACATACTTATATCAAATTCGTTTCTTAAGTATAGAATATTTTTCATGTATATAAAATCTAACAAAAAACATGTATTTTGTACAAATAAAGCGTCAAGTACTCGAAATTAAAGTCAATTTGTATTGTAAATCGTTTTGCTTTCAATTAGTTTTTTATATACAAAAAAATATGATACC
The DNA here is from genome assembly GCA_011426435.1 of Lysiphlebus fabarum. NCBI lineage: Eukaryota > Metazoa > Arthropoda > Insecta > Hymenoptera > Braconidae > Lysiphlebus > Lysiphlebus fabarum. Next base: position 141,801 of record WSYQ01001287.1, read on the forward strand.
AATAAAACAAAAGAATTAAGGATAATAATTAATTAATAATTGAGTTATGAGTTATCAAATCAAAATAAAAATATATAATATTACTTATAAATAAATCAGTATAAATTAATGTATAAATTATTTACAAAATAATTTCATTTTTTAAATTTTTTGTTAATTCTTTGTGCGGTAAAACAATTGAATTAAGTAATATTTTTTCATCAGCTAAATTAACATTTGTACCAAGAATTGATATTGATGGATTTAATTTATTATTATAATATTAAATAATGGTAGATTTTCCATTTTAGCCAATGGTTTGTTTGGATTTGGATCACTTGGTTTACCTTCAACTCTTGACCATTTACCAATAACACTACTACGTCCAATAATACTATGTAATACCATTGAATGTGATTGTATATTTGAATCAGCAAGTACAATAATTGTTTCACGTATTCTAACACCAGAACCAAGTTTACCATTTTGTTCTAGCTAAATTAACAAAACAAAAAAATATAAAAATATTAATTTAATTTATTTATAAAAAATGTAAAAATAAAAATTTAAAATATAATTAATATTATATTTACCACAGTTGTTTTATAAATAGTTTTAAACATCACCAATAATATTACAAATATTAACATTAGCAAGACGTTTGTGGTGTATTTATTTTATATAATGCAAGATAATGACGATTTGCATATATTGCTGAACCAGCTGTTTTAACTTGTGACCACCAATTTAATGTTTGTAATGCAAAAAGTTTATCAGCACCAGCTAATAATGTTAATATATCTTGTTTTAATGATATATGTGCTTGATCTTTTCCATTACCATTAATATATAATTTATTTTGTTGATAATGTGCATTGAATACATCAGCCATTATTTGAAATATATCAAGTGATGCAACATAAACACCAGAATTTATAAATTTAGATACAAATGTTGATGGTTTTCCAACATAATGTACAACTTTACTTGTTTTACCTAATACAATACAACCATAATTTAATGATTGTTGACTTGTTGCTTTAGTTGTCATAATAGTTAATGTTACTGATGTATCATTATATTTATTTAATAATTCATCAAGTGGAAAACCAGCACAAACATCACCATTCATTATAAAAAATAAATTTGGTCCACCAGCTCCTATTTGATCACGAAAATGATACATACCACCAGCAGTACCAAGTGGTGTAAATTCTTGTAAATATCGTATACTTATACCATAACTTGTCATCATATCTTGAACAAAATTTTGTAATTCATTTGTTGTATATGAATCAACTATTAATATTTCATTAAGATTAATTTGATTTTTTGATCAACAAAATTTCATATTATTTTAATTTTTTTTAACAGTAAAAGTGTAATTATAAAAATACTTTAATTATTTTATAAAAAATAATAATATAATAGTATTATTTATTAATAAATAAAAATTACAAATAAAATTTCAAATTTGAAAAAAAAAAATTAAATATTTTTATAATTAAACTTTTAATATATTATTGATAATTAAAATATTTTTTTCATAAAAAAAATCAAAAATCAATGATAATTTTAACAAAAAACAATAAAATTTTCTTATTTTTTTAAAAATTAAAAAAATAAATTTGTCAAATATTAATTAATTATAATAATAATATAATTTATTTAAAAAAAAAATTAAAAAAATTTGATTAATGATATTTAAGCATGAACTATGATGTCAACATGTATGACCCCCTCATGTGTTAATTAATAATGGGTAATTTTTTTTTTTTCTATATAATTAATTATTTTAGTTATTTGTTTTATGATAATTGTTAAAAGTTTGATATTAATTTGGTAATGAATTTATTTTTAATTGAAAACCAGTTAAAAAAATAAACAAAATTAAAATCAAATTGTATCATAAATATGTTGATAATGTAAACTTCTAGCTGTCCGATAAAGTTGAGAAAAAAAAAAAAAAAACAATTTTAAAGTCAGCTGTTTTATTTTGGTTAAATTATTGTTTTTGTTTTGATTTTTCCTCTCAAGGTCACAAGAAAAAATGAAAAAGTTCTTTTTTTTTTATCTCAACGATGACAATGGAAATTCCAATATTTTAACTGTCTCTGTATCTAAATGCTAATTGAATTAAAAGTGATTGATAAAATAAATAAAATAAATTAATTAATACATTTAAAAAAAAATTAACGTTATCAATAATTGATAGTTTGTTAAATATACTGAAGAAAATATAATTGCATCAACTATTGTGAGTTAATCGTTAAATAAACAAAAGAATCAAGGTAAAATTTATTATTAATAATACATACTTTTGGATTTTAACATTATTATATTTATAAAAATATTTATAGCAATTTTATCAGTAATGAAAATATTAATTAAATATATCAAAAGTATATTTTAAATTAAAAAATTATGTACTTGTGATGCTCATGTTATACATACTAAAGCGTAAAATAAAAATGGACGAGTTATTAATAACATTATACATTATATATTGCCAATTTTTTAAAATAGTCTAATCATATTATTTTTTGTTTTTATATATTAGATTTACTCAACATGAGTTCAAGAAAGAGATGTTGTATTGAGGAAAAAAGACAACCAACTGATGATGATACTGGCATGAAAAGAGTTGTTATCAACACATTAAGTTTGGATTCATTGGCACAAATATTCATGTTGCTACCAATATCAGAAAGAATTGCTATTGAACAAGGTAAACATCCTATATAATTATTAAAATATAAAGTTTGAATTTTGTTTATATATTAATATTAATAATGTATATTTTTTTTTTATATTCAATGTCATTTATTTTAGTTTGTTACAAATGGAAAGAAGCTTGTCAACTTGCTTGGCATGACATTAAAAAGTACAAATGTGGTAAATCAATTCATCTCACATATGATAATCAATTGTTGACACAAGAATATGTTAAAAAAATATTATTAAGATGTGGTAAATATTTAAGAGAATTGACTCTTTCAAAAGTTTGCGATTCAAGTATCATGCCAGTTGTTGGATATCACTGCAAAAATTTAACAAAGCTTGAATTTAAATTTGACATGAATTTATTAATTAATGATGCCAATCACTTTGTCCATGCTTTTACAAAATTGGATAAATTAGAATCTATTAAAATAATTATAATTGGTTATAATTCCAAGCACAATTTTCCATCTAAAATAATTGATAGTCTTTCAGAAGAAATTAAAGAAATTCATTTGATTTTTCACCTGTATCTTTTTCCTGTAATGGAGACACAAAAAAACATATTATTATTTGTAAGTTAATTGTTTCTTATAACTTGGAATATTAATGTTTCTATTGATGAATCAAATACAATTAAAACTTAAATAATTTACATCGTTTTCTTTATTATTTTTCAGGATTTAAAAAAATTTAAAAATCTTCAAAGTTTAACATTAATACAATGCAATATTGACAACATTATTCAAGATTTATCAGAAAAAAAAACGCTTGTTAATCTTGATTTACGTCTTTTTGCTATGTCAAAAGATGTTTTAATATTTAATAAACTTGTAAATTTAGAACAAATATACATTTATCTGTACTCTATGTTGATGTCGCAAAGGTCGCACTCAGATGTATTCAATAGTATTGTTGGTACATGTAAAAATATAAAACATCTTATGATAAATAATAATTGTATTGACGTTAATATAATTGCACGTGAAAACTGGAAAAACTTAAAAAACTTGGAACATCTTGATATTCCATGCAACTCTATAAATAAATTAGCAGTCAAAATAGTTAATTACTGCAAAAATTTAAAACATATAAATTTGACCTCACTAACATTTGCTGGTATTGATGATAATATTTATGACATTGAAGATGGCGTTAAAAAATTGATTGAATTAAAAAATCTTGAAAGTTTAAATTTGGATTGTGTACTACTTCATGATAAATCAATAAAAGCAATTGCAAATAATTTAAAAAAACTGAAAAAATTGGTAATATCAGCTTGTCAAATATTTCAATGTATTATTATTGATGAAGAAGAATACTGTAATCCAATTGTTCTTGATGAATTATCAAAATTGCAATATCTTGACTATTTAGACATATTTGAAATTCATCCACATCAAGATTCAAATATTATTGCTATTGCTAATAAATGTAAATATCTGGAATATTTAAATATCGGTTGTTGCGAAAATTTTACTGATACAACTGTCAATGCTTTAGTTAGCTTGAAAAATTTAAAATATTTAATCGTATCCGGTAATCTTTATATTACTGACGATTTTATTATCAATTTAAAAGGATTAAAACATTTAATATGTTCTTATTGTTCGAACATTACGGATGTTGGTGTTATTCAAGTTATAAAAAATTGTCCAGATCTTGAGCTCTTAGACGTTCAGAGCATTAATAATATTACAATTCATACAATTATTACTGCTGATAATCTCACGAAAAATCGTATGAATGATATTATTCTAAAATTAATAACTTCTAATCAGTTGAAAGAAGATTCACAATTTATAATTCAATCTCATTGGTTGTCTTGGAATGATGAATATTATCTCCACAATGATTTATAAAAAAATAAATATAATACTTGGCTCTAGAGCTTCTTTACGTGTGACATATCAGAATTATATGTATTTTTTTTTTTAAATTCTCAAAACAAAAGCCGTATTATTTTTAAAATTTACCTATTCTTATTATAATACAGTTTAATAAATTTTCAACATAATAATTTTACTTTTTTAAAAGTAATAGTGAAAAAAATGAGTGTCATTTAAATCGAGTAATTTAATTCCTCTTTTGTAATTGATTGAAAAGAAAAATAAAGATAAAACTTGTCATTTAATTTTTGTTTTCATTACATTTTTTTTTTTTTATAAATCTCATTATTATTACTTATTGGTATCAACGTTGAATACTTATTCTTAATTTTACACTTTTATCTTAATATTAATGATGATAATGATATTGTTTTCTTCTTAAGTATACATTTCCAAATAAAATAATTATCAAAGTTTAAAATAAAAAACTTTAATAAAATACTTTTTTAAAGAAATCTTAAATAAAATCTAATGACATCCTGTAATTAATGTATTTGAATACTGTAAAAATATAATTATTCTTTTATACAAGTAGTGTGAAACTTTATAATTTTATATGAAAAGACAAAACTATTATTGAAGCTAATAATTGCTGTTTATTTTTAAATCACTTATTTAAAGACCACATCTTCAAGCAATTATTTTTATCCTTTGTCTTTTACTCCAAACTATGAAATAATAGTAAAATTCAATCAAAGCTCTTTTAAAATCTGTTGAAAAAAAATTAAAATTATATTATAAAAATAATTCAATATTCAACTATTTTAATTATATTTTTTTTAAATAAATTACCTGATTGACTATATTTAAAACTATTTTTTCACTTTTATTCAGGTCAGTAGTATCAATTGATTTCAATCTTTCAATTCTACGAGAAAAAAAACGCAATATAAATTATTATAATATTATTATTATTATTATTACGAGTTTAAACTTGGGATTTTTTTTTTTTTTTGAGAAAATTGTAGATCAGGGTAGCTATTCTTGACTCGATTCATGGAGGTGTATACACCTCCATGACTCGATTATCCCACCTACACGGGATAACATGAAAACGCCTGAAAATGATTTAGTCGTTTGATGTAAACCATTGAAAAGGATACAAATTAAGCCAAAATTTTCATGTTTTGCGACAAAAAAGTTATCCCAGTCGCTCGGGATAACTTGCGGATAATCGAGTCAAGAATCTTTGCCATTTTTTTTTATTGTTTATACAGAAAAAAATATTAATAGTCACTAACCATACAGCTTTAATAACATTTCAACAATTATTTATTTTTAAAATTATATATCACGCACTAATAATTAATAATTGCATTATCAAATAACAATGTAAGATAATAATTTATTTTATAATTATTATAACATATTAAATAATACATTAGTATACTACAAGAAACTGTAACCTACAAAAAAATAAAATAAAATATCAATTGTTACGTCAAATGTTAATAATTGATAAAAATATATGTTGTTAATATTTTTATAATTTTACTTTTGGTAAATACATAAGCCAAGGAAAAAGTATAAATTTTGATGAAATATTTCTAATATTCGACGTTGTCTCTTGATTAATATTTATCACATATTAATTTTACAAATGAATTAAATTAATACGTATCATTTATCATTAAAACTACATAAGAAAATTAAATTTATCATTCCATTATTTTTATAGGTATATCTTATTTATATGTAATTTTAACTGTCGAATAATATATTATTTTTCATAATTATAGATGATAGTTGAAAAGAGCCAACAAAAATCTTCTGTTGATGTTAACAAGAAAAAAGATTTCATCAATTGTCTTGATTATGATTCATTGGCAAGAATATTCATGCTTTTGCCAATACCAGAAAGACTTGTCATGGAAGAAGGTAATTATAAAAATATAATCATTTAATTTTGTTAATTAATATTATTATTTTTAATGAATTTTGATATTTATAGTTTGTACCAGATGGGAGGATATTTCTAAACTAGCTTGGCATGATATTAAAAAATATAAATGTGGTTTATTAATTGGTCGTACATATAATAATCAATTGTTGACACAATCATATGTTGAAACAATATTATTAAGATGTGGTGTCTATTTGAAAGAATTGGTTCTTTCAAAAGTTTGTGATTCAAGTATCATACCAGTTGTTGGAAATCACTGCAAAAATTTAACAACATTGGAGTTTGTATTAGATCTGGAATCAGAAGTTAATAATACCAATCAGTATGTTCAAGCATTCACACAGTTGAATATATTAAAATCTATTAAAATAAAAGTATTTGATAGGATCTTTCATAAGTGTCCATGTTTTTTACCTAAAATAATTAATAGTCTTCCTGAAGAAATTAATGAAATTCATTTATGTTATTATGGTGATTCTTTATTAAATTTTGTAAGTTTTTAATATACCTCGATTGTTCATAAATCGTGACTACTAATAATTAAAAAAAAATTATTTGATTTTTAACAAATTATTTAAATAAATTTTTATTAATTTTCAGAGTTTAAAAAAATTTAAAAATCTTCATAGTTTGACATTAAGAGGATGTAAAATAGACAACATTCTTCAAGAAATATCAGAAAAAACAACGCTCGTTCATCTTGATCTGCAATATTCTTTTAAGTTTGAGGAAAAATATTATTTATTATTTAATCAACTTGTTTATTTAGAACATATTAGCATTGATATCATTCCAATTGAAAGAAGAATAACCGAAACTTTAAATGCACTCAAGGTTCTTTCAAAAAAATGTAAAAATTTAAAATATCTTGATATGCCATTTACTTCTTGGGGTTCAACGAAAATTCAACTTATAATCTGGCCAAGTTTGAAATACTTAGAACATATCAATCTCACTTGGAATATGACTGATGACTTGGCAATCAAACTTTTAAAATATTGCAAGAATTTGAAGGAATTAGAATTAAAATTTTCAGCTCCTTCTGAACTTTTAACTGAAACTGGTTTAACAAAATGGACAGAATTAGAAAATCTTGAACGTTTAAAAATTTCTTATGTACAAAATCTCAGTGACGAAACAATAATTGCAATTACAAATAATTGTGAAAAACTTAAACATTTAAATTTGATTGGATGTACTATAGTACAAGCTATTGATGGTACACCACTTTCTTCTACATCTATTCTAGATAGAATATCAAAATTGCAATACCTTGAACATGTAGATTTATCACATATAAAAAACCTTGAGGATAGTACTGTTTTTGCTATTGCTGATAAATGTAAAAATCTGATACAGTTGAACTTATCTCAGTGCAAAAAAATAAGTGAAACAGCTCTTCTTGCTTTAACGAGTTTAAAAAGATTCCAAAAACTAGATGTATCATACAATCCAAATATTACAAACAACTTTATTGGCAAATTAAAAAATTTAAAATATTTGCGATGTTTTCATTGTCCAAAAATTACTAAAGCTGGTGTCATTCAATTTATTAAAAATTGTCCAGATCTTGAAGATCTTTATATTAATGAACACTATCATGCTATAGTTAATGATTTAAAAAGTTATTTCAGCTCATAAAAAACTGTTAATCAGTCAAATGATATCGTTTTAAATGTATTTGTTTTTTAATATCCATGAGAATATAGCTTCTAACTAAATAATGTTAATTAAATTCGAATACTTTGTTAGAATTAAAATTATATTCTTTCATTTCCAAATAAAAAAAATATCAATTAGTTATTTTTTGTGATTATTATACTACAGAATAATATATATTCTCAATAGGGCATTTTATTATTAAACATAAAAACTAAATTATTGAACAGTAAATAAAATATTATTGAATATTGTAAATGCATGTACTTTGACAGCTCAAAAATTTAAATAAACATTTTTTTTACATGCAGTGAAAATAAGCAATTATCACCCAATATCTATTTTTTTTTAAATCCAAAAAATTTTGTAATGATATATAAAGTTTCATCAATGTTCTTTAGATGTTTCTTGAAAATATTAATAATCTAATGAAAATAATTTAATATTTATATTTTGTTTGTTATAATTTGTCACTTGAAAAAAAAAATATCTAAATTATTATTAGTTAGAGCTTAAACTTTAATTTTCTTAAACAAAACTTCGCGAAAATGATTTATATTTACTCGATCAAGTTTTTTACTGAGTTTGTGAGTTTCTACGGTTTTTGAAGTGTGTCAAAACCATGATAAAGTAGACTCTCAACAACAATACCATCAGCTGTTTTATGTATATAAACACGCGTTTGGAGCGATGATGGTGTCTTTTTTTTTTTTTTCTATTTGTTGTTTATATAAAGCAAGAGAAAAATATTAACAGAATCTAACAATAGCTGATAATATTTTTTGGTAATTACATAAGCCAAGGAAAGAGTACAAATTGCTATTGCTGAGTATATTTATCACACATCAATTATTTACTAATGAGAATTGAATCAATACGTAACATTTATCATTGCAACTACATAAAAAAATTAAATTTATTATTCAGCTATTTTCATATATCCTACTTGTTAAATTTGAAGATTAAATTTAAATCAATCTGGAAATAATTTATGGGATATTGTATCACTAGAAACTAACAAAATGATAACTACCACATTTGTAATAATAAATTAAATTGTTTTATTTAAATATATAATATTATTTATTATCAAATTACAAAACTGACTATTAATTTTAATAAATTTCCAATTTTAATGAGAAAACAAAGTTGACCGTAACTGGTTTACAAGTGGACGAATCTCAAATGACAATTTTATTTGTTAATTTAATGAGTTTAACAACAATACCGTTTTCAACAATTTTAGCTATTGAATTAAAAAAAAAAAGACATGACTTATCTGGTAAAAATTCATCCCAATAATTAGGCATTTATATATAAATTAAGGATTATCACCAAAAATTAAACAAACTAGAATAATATTCATTATATAATAATATAATTCAATAATTCCAAAGCATATTGAATATTGAACTTTTTAATAATCAAAAACAAAATTATACTGAAATTATTTGTAGCCAACTTGACAGTTGATTAGAAAAAAAAAAAAAAAAGATACAACTTTGTTAATTATATAGTAAAAAAATAAATAATGTAATTTTTATATCAAATTTTGATATAAATTATTGTGTAATATTTTAATAACATATTAGACAATTTCAGTGGGTGCACTTGATGCAAATGGTATATCATGTAAATTACCATATACTCTTCCTGAATTTTTTTTTGTTGGAACTGGTTTGTCAATCAACACGTTATAATAACTGTACAAGACCATGAACATGTAAATATACATTGCTAAATTAAAAAATAAAATGAAAAATTAAATTTCTAATATTCATAATATCGTTATGAATAATATTAATTATTCATGTTTAATATTAATTAATATTAAACTTACTCAAAATAACAAGTCCAAAAATATGCAACATCTTTGTTATAACAGGTGATGCAAAGTAGTGGCCAGTAAATAACCATGCAAAATTAAATCCAGCAAACAAAAATAGCAGTCCAAATTGCACACATAACCATGGTACCATCTTTGTTGGTTTGTCCTGTAAATTTTTTCATTTATTTTAATATTAATTATTGTGATATTATAAATGATTTTATAATAAATAATAATGATTATTTCATTACCTTGATAACACCATATAATAAAAATACAGACAATATCAATGATGATAATGAAAAAACAAAAAAAACAATTTTAATAAATTCCCAAAGTTCATAATCATCTTGACAAATTTCATTTTTGTAATGATGTGAAGAATGAGTCATCAAATTAATACAACTTGCAAACCAAACTGCAAATGACAATAACTAAAAAAAAAGAAAACAAAAATCACTCATGTTAGGTCAATTTTTTTTTTTTTTTTTCAGAACAAAAATGAAAAATTATAGTTACAACTTATTTGTTATGTGATAATTATGAGAAAATAAAATTTTAAATAAATGATTAAAGATACTCACACAAGTGATGATTGCAATGAAAATTGTACCTCCTTTTAGAGGCAAGCAAAAGCATGGTGTGATCTTCAATTTGACCAAAGACATCATGGACATCAAATAATATATTTTAATTGTATTATCACCAAATAATTTCAATAACGTTGGTGCAAAATGTATCTAAGTTTTAATATTTGTCAGTTTGGTATTGACAGGCAAATAAATTATATTGTTTATATGTCTATACGTAGTTGATGAATAATGCCACGATCAATATAACCAATATAATTGAATATTGTTGAATATAATCGTTACCATACGCGCAGCCAGATATCTAAGGTTAGTTATCCCTTTTTTTTTTTTTTTTTTTCTAGGAAAAGAAAGAGAAAGAGTGAGAAAGAGTAACAATACCAAACATATTTGAATAATAAAATTTAAGCTATAAACCATATTATGAAATCAACTATATCAAATTCGTTTCTTAAATATGTAAGTGTTAAATAAATTATGTCGAAAATCTTATTGAAGTAATGGAATTGTTATAAGCGAAAAAAATTAATCATAGCCGATAAATTGAGTTTATTCGTACTCATAAACTCAAAATCGTCTGTCTTTTTTTTTGGTATAATATTTAAAATAATAAACAAATAATAGTGGATACGATGATTGCTGCTGATGAAGAAACTAAAAAATCAAACAAATGGCATTATTTTGCTTTTATATACCTATTTATTTTCCAAAAGAAGCTATATGTAAATAAAGACATCTGCGTATATATAGATCAATATTAAATAATTAATAATGAAAATTTTTTTGAATAATATAATCACACTTCGATAAAAATAAAATGTTAATACTTTGATTCAAATTACTTTTATTATTCATTTGTGTAATTTTATATCAACAATATTTATTAATATTTAAGTAAATTCAAATAGTGTTATTGTTGCTACAATAGAAAAGCTAAATGTAAATATGACACTTTTTCAAAACTATATTATTAATGGTATGAAGTTATATCAATTTTACTTATTTTACTTATATATTAATTAACAAATTATACAAATATTGTAATAATAATAAAGTTTCGAATTAAAGAATAAATTTGTTTTTTTTTTAAACCAATTATTAGTAAAAAAATTATCTGTACTATAAAATGTATAAGCATGAATTATAATAAGTCTCTTTTTTCATTATTACTTACCAATTAATAGTGATGATTTAATTAAAATTTTTTCATTTAGACACTGAGCAAAAAAACCAACAAGTTGATGGATCAACTTGATTTGTTAAACCTTTCTTACCTATATAGCTTGACTGTTTTTGTCATAAAAAATAATTTTTAATTTTATTACATTTTCAATATATTGTTGCTTTACTTCCCATATACTTTTATAATAAAAAAAATGAAAAAAAAAAAAAAATTTTAGAATCATTAAATTGATATGACCAAACTCTCGGTATACATTGGCTTTTTTATTTTTTTTTTATATTTTTTATTAAAAAAGATTGTGTAATATATATTTTTTTTATCTTTTAAAGTTATAATAAAAATGTCACTGAAAATATGAAAATAAAAAAATAAAATAAAGGGCAGTTTTATGTATAAAATAGAAAATTATTATTTTTAAATGAAAAAAAAAAAAAATACATTAACAACCCTGATTAGCACGGTAAATTATGATCATTAATATTTTCTTTCTCTCTCTATTCTATAACGCTTAACATCTTAAAAAACTCAAGTAGTACTACGTAGTGTGTTGGTAAAAAGATATAAGTACACTAAATCTATACACCTACACTATTAACGACACGCCAGCCAGGTATAATAATAGTTTTATACATTTGGAACTGTCATAAAAATATTTCTCTATCATTTTTCCATGTGATGAATTGTTCGCCAACATAAGATTTAATTAAATGTTAACTCATGCACCCCGGCATTTACCCCGAATTTCTTTAAAAATAAGTCTAAAATATAAAAAAATTTCGGAGAAAGGCAGAGTAATTCTACAAAAATAATTTTACTTAGTTAATAATTTCATTCAATATATGTCAGTAACTAATATATGTCAGTAACTAATTATAAAGAGCTTTTTTTTTATTTTTATTTCATTTTATATTTATATTGATTATTTCTTTGTTATTTATTTATTTTTCTTGAGAATTTATTCATGGTGATGTCAAAGAAAAAATGTCTTGTTTAAATAGGAAAAAATCTGTTGATATTAATGACAAAAGAGATCTGATCTTTTTTTTTATTTATTTGATATTTTTATTATATTTTATTTGGTTTGTACCAACTTCCAAATAGAGAGAGGCTTGGTTCGATGTTAAAAAATACACATGTTCCAAATCTATTGGTCGTGTGTATAATAATCAATTGTTGACACAATCATATCTTAAAAAATTGTAAAAATTTAATGAGATTCGAATTTGAAGTACAATTTTTTTTAACAATTTTTTAAATTAATTCAATTATAATATACAAATAGAAATAACTATCCTTTAAAAAACAATTAATTTAAATTTGTTAGAAGAAAAAAAATTAAATTATTCTTTTTCAAAATTATTTTAGAAAAAAAAAAATTCAGGGCTGCGTAACCTATAGGTTTTTGAGAGAAAAAAAAATAATAAGATGTCACGGGACGTTATCTAAAATCATTCTGTTATCCTTACATGTATTTCGGTACAGGGGCAAGCGGGGAAGTGGGTTCGTCCAAAGTGGTTCTGAGCATTTCTGAGTTAGTTCGTTCTTGAGTATTGAAGTGATAACACGTACATAAAAAAATAAAGGTATCATCGCAACTGCAGTTAGCATTAAAAATAATGCGGTCAAAGAAGTTAACCCGGCCAAACTTGAAGCATTAGATGAAATGTCCGGGAAAATACGGAAACGTCGTGAAAATTTACCAAAAAATACATTGATAAAAATGAAACAATGGTTTTCCGATAATTTTACAAACCCTTATCCAAGCAAAGAACAGAAATTACTTTTTTGTAAAGACGGAAACTTAACAGAGTCACAAGTGAGTTGATTTTGTTAAATTTTAAAATTTTAATATATCATAAACTTTTAAATAATTGTATATTTAATTGTATATTTTTAATTGTATATTTTTGTTTATATATTCATTTTAAATTGTAAAATATATTTAAATGAAATAATTCTTTTTTTTTTTTTAAGGTTTGTAACTGGTTTACAAATGCACGACGTCGCACTTTGCCAAAACTCCTCCAACAGCAAGGATTACACCTGTCGGATTGTAAAACTCCAGCAGGAAAAATAATGGTAGAGAAGACAACTGAACTTGAAAAAAGTGACAGGTTAGTAAAAATTAATAAATATACATATCTATATTTTGAAAAAATATATTTTGAGTCAAGTGCAAATATATATATATATATATATATATATATATACGTACTTTATTGTGTATAATATATTAATAAATTCATTAACAATAATACATATATTTTCTATTTTTTATTGAAACAGAAGTAACGAACATGCTCTGAAAGATCACCAAAGTTCATCTGGTGACAAAACTGCTACACCTTCAAGAGGCGTGGCTCCAGCATCACCAGTAAAAATAACAAAACCTGTTGATTGTCAAGAAATTTTACAAAAGTAATTTAATTTATTTAAAATTATATATTATGTTTTATTTATGTTTAAGTTCATCAGGAAATCACGAAACATCACATTCGGAATTGTTACTTGAAGCTGTACATGAAGAAAGAAAAAGACAACTTTTTGAGATATTGGGATTAAAAAAAAAAAAAAATTTGTATATTGGTTACAAATTTTATTAAAAAATCTCAAGTTTGTTGTTGATCAAGCAATTATTTTTTAAACATTTATTATAATTATATCGAATAATTTTAAGTTTTACTAGAAAAAAAAGATGCATTTGTTTAAATAATTTTTCATAGAGTAATCCCTGGTAAAAATTTTTCTCCGCCTTTTATCCACTTTTCTCCGACTTTTGTCCACCTTTTTCCGAAAATGACCCATGGTGGAGAAATGGCAGACAAATATCTCCACCATCTGTCCAACCTTTCTCCACCTGAAAATTTTTCCGATGATTTCTTTAACCTTTCTCCAATCTTTCTCCACCTGAAAATTATTCTGCCATTTCTCCACCAATTTGTCCAATCTATATCCAACTTTTCTCCAACCTTCCTTTTTCTTTCTCCAACATTTTTAATATATTATTATAAATTATATATATAATAAATTAATATATTTAATAAATTATCATGAAAATTATTAGTTATATACGGTAATTTACCATTCAATAGCGTATTGAAAATTTGTATGTAAAAATACGGTATCAATGACGTTTTCGATACCAATACCGAATTTACAACTATAGAGATGCAAGTCATGGTATTGAAAATTAAAAAATAGATTCTTTTTCTTGTCGGTTTTTTTTTCGCAAATTTAATACATATATATTCCGAAAAAATATTTTAAATCAAGAACTTATTGTTTATATTTTTTCTTTTTTTTTTTTTTATATGTTACAGATTTGGAGATTCACCAAAATTTTATTTAGTTTTAATAATAGTTTTTTCCAATTTTTTTCTTTTAGTTTAGTTAAGCTTTTATTATATAGTTGGAAAAAAAAACAAAAAAAAAAATTATAAGTATAGATTTAAGTTTTTTTTAGATATATTTTTCGATATTTTTGTAATATTATTTAGGTATTTTTCTATATTTTTGTAATAGTTTTTAAGTATTCTTTTGTATTTGTGTCATCTTTAAATGTTTTAATAAATCTTTACTTTTCAGGTTTTTAATTACTAATAAAATAAATTTATTTTTTCAGTGAAAAAAACCTTTAAATTTAGGGTAACAAATTAAAAAAATTGAAAAAATACCTAACCTTGGTAATAAAAAATTAAAAATATAATATTTTCATCACCTCATCTTGGTAATAAAAAATTATTTATATGTATCACAAACAGCTTATTATACATTTATTTATTAATATTGAGGAAATAAAATATCAGTATTATAAAAAATGACAGAATCACAAATCACAAATTGGACATCCAAATTCAAGAAATACTTCTGAAATAAATTCTATAGTTCAAGCTTTATTTGCTACAAAAGAATTTCACAATGAAATTGAAAATAATGATTCTCAAGAAATCCAATCTTTCGAAGTTGTATTCAATACTTTATCAGAAGATGGTGACTTGAGTTATCTTTTTAAAGCATCTTTACGATCTTTGAGATCAGAAGAATTATATGATACTGAATGACAAGACTGTAAAGAATTTATTTCTCATTTAGTTAATAAATATAATAAATTAAGTTACAAAGAATTGTTGATAAAAAACTTTTTGATTAAATTTATTCAAATTAAAAAATGTATATCATGTAAACACGAAATTTCTGAAGTTTACACAAATAACTGCTTTATGTTGAATTTATCGATTCAAATAATAACAAACCAAATAACAATACAAAATTTAATAAATAATTACTTTATTTCAAAAAAATTACAACTAAGAAAATAAATATAAATTGTTATAATTGTAAAAATAATTATAAGACATATACTTAAAATTCCCAAACACATTAATTGTTAATTAATAAAAAAATCGGAAAATATCTTAAATAATATTTGATCGCGTAATAATAAAGTTCCTACTGATTCTAGTGTATTCGTCGGTATTTGGTGCGGTATCCCTGGTAGAAATTTTTTTCCGCCGTTTCTCCGCCATTTCTACGCCATTTCTACGCCTTTTGTCCATCTTTCTCCGAAAATGACCCATGGTGGAGAAATAGCTGACAAATTGCTCCGCCATTTGTCCAACCCTTTTCCAACTTTTCTCCGACCCTCATCCACCTGAAAATTATTCCGACATTTGTCCAACCTTTCTCCGACCTTTGTCCAACTTTTTTCCAACCTTTCTCCTACCCTCATCCACCTAAAAAATTTTCCGCCTCTTTTCCAACCTTTCTCCGACCTTTGCCCAACCTTTATCCAACTTTTCTCCAACCTTTCTCCGACCCTCATCCACCTGAAAATTATTTTGCCTTTTTCCCAACCTTTCTCCAACCTTTATCCAACTTTTCTCCGACCTTTATCCAACCTTTCTCCGACCCTCGTCCACCTGAAAATTATTTTGCCTTTTTTCCACCATTTGACCAACCTTTCTCCGACCTTTGTCCAACTTTTCTCTAACCTTTCTCCGACCCTCATCCACCTGAAAATTATTTCGCCATTTGACCAATCTTCATCCAACCTTTTTCCAACCCTCAAACCCTACGGTGCGGACAAAGAGTCAGTAGAAAGCATCTATTGTTCTGTATTGATCAAGTATCATACGTATTATAAGCAAGGTCTCCAGTCTTCTTGCTTCTTGATTATAAGTAAGTATAATAAACCTTAAAAATCCACGAACTAAGTAACTTATATTTTTAGGATAAACATGATAGCTGCTGCCAGTGTTGGGTAGATATAATACCGGTGTATGATACAGGTGTATCATACAGTATCATACAGGTGAATCATACAGTTTCATACAGGTGTATCATACAGTATCGTACATGTGTATCATACAATATCATACATCTCCAGTTTCATACGCCGGGTATCGTACATTTAAAGTGCCTCTATATTTCACTTTTTAAAATATTTCACTTATTTATTGACGTCATAATGCGCGCCTAAAACAATATGTGAACAAAATATTTATTTATTCATAATTTATTCAATTTTAAATGAAAAGATTAATAGTACAGCTAAAACTATCTATTCAATTTTTAATCATTTTTCTATGCCGTAATTTGATTATGATTGGAATTTTTTCGTACTATAAAATTTTTTTTTTAATATTTTTTTATCTGCGTTAAAACAAACAAAATTTTCGACAGCTGTTTACTTGTGTATGCTTGTTAGTAAAAATAAAAACATTGGACAAGATTTATTGTATTTTATTAAAAAAAGGCACTTTCGACTATCATACATATACGTATCATACAGTATCATACGTATCATACGTTTGACTGTATGATACTTCGAATTACCCATCACTGGCTGCTGCTGAGTGCTACTCATTCTACCTGCAGCAGTTTTAAGTATATATGAAAATTTGGAAAAAGGTTAGAAAAAATTTGGAAACAGGTTGGAAAAATGGTGAAATAATTTTCAGGTTGAGAAAAGTTGGAGAAAAGTTGGAGAATGGTTGGAGAAAAGTTGGAGAATGGTTGGAGAAAGGTTGGACAATGTTTGGAGAATGGTTGGAGAAAGGTTGGACAAATATTCCGTATAATTTTCAGGTGGAGAAAGGTTGGATAAATGGCGGAGATATTTGTCCGCCATTTCTCCACCATGGGTTATTTTCGGAAAAAGGTGGACAAAAGTCGGAGAAAAGTGGACAAAAGGCGGAAAAATATTTCTACCAGGGATATCACCAAACGCAAAACCATTATGTGCGGAAGACTTTCTTTCAGCATTTATTGAGAATTTTAATGATTTAATTGTGTATGGCCTTAACTTTAAAGGAAAATTGAAATCGGTCGAGTATGGTCTATTTACTGCTGATGCACCAGCTCGTCTTTAGCTGTCGGACATATGTCTCATAATTCGGATGTACCGTGTTCGCGTTGCAAAGTTTGCCGTACCGCAATATCATAATATCATAGCTCAGCAGAGAAAAAATTATTGGATAACTTCAAACAAAGAAAAATTAGAAAGTTTATCAACTACACTAAAAAACCACAATGTGTTCAGCAAGTATTTTCAAGAATTACTTTTTCCTGACTCAGGTCAAGAAGGAAGTATACTTTTGTTTGGTGATGATACTGTTATCCAACGACTAAATAAAGCAAAAGCATTATATGTAGATGGTAATTTCAAGGTAAAAATTAGCATATTAAAATTTCAAAAGTAACGATTGTTTTACAGTATTATTATTTTTGTTGACAATATAAAATTGTTGTTTTAAACATGCATAATAATATAATATTTTAGGTAGTTCCTACACATCCGCAGTCCATGCAAGTCTGGAACATTTTAATGGACGAACATGGATCAGGAAAGGTAAATAAATAAATGAATAAATAAATAAATAAGTAAATAAATAAACAAATAATAAGAAATGACAGTATTAATAATAATTATAATAATAAGTACAATGAAAATACTTAAAACAAAAAATTTGAGCTTATATGAGCATTATTTTTATTTATTAATAAGTATTAATAAATACTCCATATACTTTTCTACACTACTACTTGGCTTTCTCCCTTTGCTCACTTGCCATTTGTTAAAGAAATATAAATAAAAATATATATACAAAAAAAATTTTATGAGAATTTGTGATATGACTTAATAAAATTTTTTTAATTTATTATCTTATATATTTTTTTTATAAATTATTAATTAATTTATTTTATTTTAATGTCATTATACATGCCAACATTATGTTTGTAGACTTTTTTAGTGGCATTTGCTTGGTGCACCAATGCGAACCACGGCACTTATTGTTCTCTATTGAATTATCTAAAAAAAAAAGCTCCTGGCTTGGAAAAAAGCTTGGAGACAATTTATACAGATTTTGAACAGGCTGCTGTACTTGCATTTTATTATGTATTTCCTCGGATAAAAATACAAGGATGCTGGTTCCATTATTCACAGGTAAATATAAAAATGAATTAATTTATACCATGTTTATATTTTTAAGTTAAATTTTTTTTTTTTATAATAAAAGAAATAATAATTTATCTGCACGAAAACATTTTTTTTTTAATAAGGCAATAACAAAATATTGGAACAATTTGAAATTAGTCATAATAGATGATGATCTTGTTGATATGACAACAGAAGAAATAACAGACGTTGGTTCCGTAACAGAGGTTAATAATATTGATAGTTCACTGGTTTTGGAAAAAAAAAATAAAAATTTATCACCAAAAAATAGCACAGAACCAGGTGAATCATTAGATCACCTTGATCATTCATATGCTAATGTTGTTGGTGTATCAGAAAAAGCAACAACAAACACTGGTACAGAAGAAGAGACTAACAGTAATGATTTGTCATCATTAAATGTCGAAAATATTCGTCATCCATTGTCACAAATTCAAAACCCGTTAGCATATTAAAATGTTTAGCTTCATTTTATAATAAATATTTTATGTTTCCAATTGTTTATTAGAAAAAAATAGAAAAAAAGTGTACCCAGCTTACTACAAATTTTTTGTTTCCATTACAAAAAAAAATTTTTGTAAGAGAAAAAAAAATAATATGTTTATCATAGATTATGTGTGGAAATAAAAAAAAATATACATACCTTCTTTTTTATTAAAAATAAATATTAATAACAATTTAATTTCATGAATATTAATAATATTTTGGTTCATATGTACTGCCGAAGCATATACAATATTTATAATATTAATTAATC
Organism: Lysiphlebus fabarum; assembly: GCA_011426435.1. Taxonomy (NCBI): domain Eukaryota; kingdom Metazoa; phylum Arthropoda; class Insecta; order Hymenoptera; family Braconidae; genus Lysiphlebus; species Lysiphlebus fabarum. The sequence continues at coordinate 161,769 of WSYQ01001287.1, forward strand.
GGCCTAGCTACGACCTCTACAAAAAATTTTTTTAACGAAGCACAATCTGTTTTATTGACTATTTGCCAAAGCCTCAACACATTCGGGCGACATCGGAAAATGCGTTCAGATCCGACGGGTACATTTTTTTTTGTGTACAATTTTTGAATATATATATAAAAATGGAATTTGTAGTGTGTATATTTCTAATGTGTACACTGTTCACTGTGTACAATTTTAATGTGTACAATTTCTATGTGTACAGCTTACATGTGTACAATTCTCGATTGTACAGTCTACTTCGTGTACATTAAAAGGCTGCCAAATAAGGGCACCTCCCATGAAAAGATAAAAAAAAAAGCACCAAAAGAAATTTTATACATAAGTAGGAATATACCTCTACTTCCATAAGATAAAATTAAAGAAGGATTCAAAGTACTTCCCGATTTAATCGACCAACATGTTGTAGAGTAGCCTGATTTAAAAAAATTCAAAGAATACATAATAAATGAATGGTTAAATAAAGCCCATTTATTATCAAGTTTTGGGAGCATCACACGGACTAAGCTTTCAATCGCTCTTTTGTTAAAAGAATTGGAGGTCCACATCCTCCTTTAGGCATTTTCCTTTGTGAGTTAAAAAACTAATTAATTTTTTTAATATTGATATAATTGATAAAATTACAAATATAAATATATTTTTATTTATGATATAATAAAACAACTTTACTTTAAAATCCATTTAATATTGTTTAGATAACATGCACAACATAATTGCAACAGAAGCTGTGAAGATACATCAACCAGCTCAGTATCACAAAGTGAATAATCAAGCAGATATCGATGAAAAAAATGAGCGGATCACCAGAGCACAGATGAACTTGATAAAAAATGAGTAGGTATTTCTTCTAATAATTATATAAAAAAATATAAATATTAAAAATGAACATTTATTTAGTCAAAATTAATTCGTACAAATAAACCGCATGATTTTTTATTCCAGGATTACAGTTGAAGACTTTTTATATGAAGTTATGACAGAGCAAATGCAAAACGACATAATGTTTATACGATCAAAAATAATGGAAAAAGAAGACGAAATAGAACAAAAAGATGAAGATGAAATAGAACAAAATAAGAAATCTGGAATATTAAAAAATTCAGTGGAGTTTACATGCAAACCTGAAAAGTATAACCATGATTACGGAGGTAGAGTAACATTGTAATTATTAGAATATAAATTATTAGAATATATTAGAATATAAAACTAATTGTTTTTTTATTTTTACAGCCAAAAAATCAATTAAAAAAATGAGAAAGCATTGAAAGCTTATAAAAGATAATTTCCTAAATAAATGAGATTGATAAACATGGATTAAAAACATAGAATAATTAAAATAATATTAATAAAAAAAAATAATTTAATAAATTTTGAAAAATAAATTCTCTTTTTTTCAAATTAATTAAGTATATTTAATAAAGAAAAAAACTATATTCTATTTATACAATTGTGTTGATAAATTTTATAATGCATTTTGTTATAAATAATATGCTTTGTTTTTATAATACATTTTTGAATTTCTAAACTTAATACTACGATTAATTAATATTTCAATTAATTTTTATATACCTATATATTATTTTGTGTTGTTTGAATATACTTTATTAATTTATAAATTTCATTTGTTATATTTTTTTTTTCATTTAAATTAACATTTATTGTTAATTAAAAAATATTAATAAGTACCCCATACACCTGTCGACTACTGCTATTATTTTGAAAAGATGCATTAAAAAAAAAAGAATTTGTTTCAAGAATTCTTGAACAATTATTATTAATTAAAATATATTATTAATCAACAATAATTGTTGAATAAATTGTCTTTTTTCAAGTCCAAGTGAAAGCTTGTAAATTATTTTTTTAATAAACAAATAGCTAAAGGAATACAATTATTGTTGGGTAAAATATTTCTTTGAACACATCTATTTCTTTAATTATTCGATCTTTTAAAATTCATTTAAAATATGCAAATAATACTGATGGACTTAAAAAAAAACAATTTAATAAACAATAAATTGCCATTATTTTAAATGCATTTTTAAGAACCATACAATTGTTTAGCCAATTATTTATTAAAAAAAATATTTTACGTATATTAAATTGCATTTTTTTAATTTGTATTTAATAAAAAATTAATTATTAATAATAATTTAATACAAATAATTTAATTTGTAAAAAAAAAAAAAAAACAAACGAAGAAATAAATGTGGGAGCCCTAGCGGATGCGTCGACACCTATTCGATCGTGTATCGACACTCTAATGTTGCGCTCAGTTGACAGCGATTTGAGAGCAATTCGACAGCATATATAAAACGTAATTCCCAAGAGCCGAATAAGAGAAATAAGTTAGAAAAATGGAAAATAAATGGAATATTAAAATAACAACAATTTAAACTGACAACATCTTGACTTTAATATGTTTTATAATATTAAAAAAAGAGTTAAAATAATACATGATAAAGAGGTTAGGTTCACACGATTCGTATATCTACTCCAGTCGAAAAGCAGTTAGGCCTAAAGGCCCTTGTCGACTAGCATAGTTTTTCAACAAAGTTCTATGCCATAGCACTTTGGTCACTATATATCACCAAAAACTCACTAAAGGCCCTTGTCGACTAGCATAGTTTTTCAACAAAGTTCTATGCCATAGCACTTTGGTCACTATATATCACCAAAAACTCACTAAAAAATGGCCGCTGAGGACTATGCTGGAAAAATGCTGCGTGCAGCATTTTGAGCATAGTTCTGCTAACTTCACACTCGTTTTTTTAGATGCAGCCAACTTTGAAAAAAAAAAAAAAAAGGGCATTTATAGCTTCTTTGTTGTTCTTTGTTTACAGTTGTTTACAGTCTACATTAATTGATTGATTGACTGTCAGAATATCGTATTGTCATTTGTCAACAAGAGTAAACAAATAAAAAAGGTTATGCGTTTAATTATTTTTTGTTGTGATTTTACGAATGTTGGTAGAGCTGGAATCATTTCAATAAACGATTATATCGCCGCCCTATAGCCGTCATGGCTGAACTATTTCTACCCAAGCGCTATGCCATAGAACTTTTTAGAAAAACTATGCTAGTCGACAAGGGCCTTTACAGGATTCATCGGTAATTGACTCGGTCATTATTACCGGAATATTTGGACACTGAATCGACAAGCTTTCGACAGCAAATTGAGAGCTATCTAATTCATTGATTTTTCATTGTTTTTAATTGTTTAAAAATTATAAGACACTTTATTATTGATAATTTGGATGTTTTTTTTGATAAAATTTATAAAAAAAATATAAACAATTTGTTTAAATAAAAAAAAAAAAAATTTTTTTTTTTTTTTTTTAATAATTTTTAATTCAATTGTTAATAACAAATAAGTAAAAAAAAACAAAATAAATCAGTATTTAAAAAGTCTCAACAATAAACAATATAAAAAAAAAAAATTTTCAACTTTAAATATACAGTATGCGCGTTGACACTGTCTCGACACCGTTTCGACCGGCTTTCGACAGGCTTTCGACCGGCTTTCGACCGCGTTTCGACACCGAATTGAGAGCTATCTAAATCATTCATTTTTCATTGTTTTTAATTGTTTAAAAATTATAAGACACTTTATTATTGATAATTTGGATGTTTTTTTTAATAAAATTAATAAAAAAAATATAAACAATTTGTTTAAATAAAAAAAAAAAAAATTTTTTTTTTTAATAATTTTTTATTCAATTGTTAATAACAAATAAGTAAGAAAAAACAAATTTTTTTTTTTTTTATTTAAACAAATTGTTTATATTTTTTTTATTAATTTTATTAAAAAAAATATCCAAATTATCAATAATAAAGTGTCTTATAATTTTTAAACAATTAAAAACAATGAAAAATAAATGATTTAGATAGCTCTCAATTCGGTGTCGAGAGGGATCTCAGATCATGTTTATCACAGCCAATATAAGGAACTTTAGTATTTTCTATGGCACTAAAAATATGAGACAACAAATCAACTGTTAAATCTTCTTCGTACATAGTAAAAAGTATCAAGTTTTCAGCTATAGCTATTATCTGATACAAATTATCACTTGGCTTGAGCAACTTTCCCCTACTTTTCAATTCAATTAATTTGTCTCTATCTGATGATAAATCAGATGATAAATCAGTGGTTAAATTTAAAATACAACTCTCACATTTTGTAAATTTTTTTATTCTCCTTGCAATGTATCCAGAAATGTAGGATTTCGCTTCATCAGTTGTATACTGCCGAGCATAATCATGATCAAATGATTCAACCATCAAATTTTGTACATCATCATCATCATTATATGTTGTTTGATTTTCTAGAATAAATTCAAGTTGTGAGATAATAAAACTGGTCCTCGATATATAATTCTCCATGCTGGAGGAAAAGATGGATTTGTACCAAATGACGGATTTATTCATTGCACCAGCTCCAAGCAACCTGAGAAACATGACGATTATCATGGAGAGATGGATGGGGAAATGTTTCAAGGATGGTTCAATGAACAATTATTACCTAATCTTAAAAAACCTTCGCTTGTTGTACTTGATAACGCTCTATATCATTCTATTGAGGTATGTTATATTTTTAATTATCTTTAATTATGATATTTATTACCAAAAACAACTATAGATTTTTTGGTGAAATGTTTTAAAAAACGGTCTCGTGTGTCGCATCATTAAATAAATAAATGAAATTCGATTTATAGTTATTAAATTCATAATTATACGTCCATTTTTAAATTAATAGCTTATTAATAGTTTTATCATTTTTTATAATTTAATAGTACGAGAAGCAGCCAACGCAATCTTGGAGAAAAGATGATTTAATTAAGTGGTTAGCTGATAGAGACCAATCAATTGCTCCAGGTGCAAATAAACAACAACTGTTTTCGTTGTGTTCAATTTTTAAAATAAATATTGAAAAACAATATATTATCGATAAATTTGTCACGGAAAACACTCCTCATACCATCCTGAGGCTACCACCATACCATTGCGAATATAATTTAATTGAAATGGTATGGGGATATTGTAAGAATTATTACGATACCAAAGTAGGCTTTCAACACAGATACAATGATGATTTAACTAAAAAATTATGGCAAGAAGCTTTAGATAATGTGAAAAATTGGAAAAATTATGTAGTGAAGGTAGAAAGAAAGATAGTAAGACATTATAATAAATATGTTCTTCAATTATCAAAAGAAAAAAGACAAAAAGGAGAAGGCATGCTAGAAGAACCAATAACTTCATCATCATCAGATTTTTCGGCTAGAGATGATGAACCTCCCTGGTAAAAATTTTTCTCCGCCTTTTTTCCAACTTTCTCCACCTTTTGTCCACTTTTCTCTGAAAATGACCCATGGTGGAGAAATGACGGACAAATATCTCCACCATTTGTCCAACCTTTCTCCACCTGAAAATTTTTGCGATCATTTGTCCAACCTTTCTCCAACCTTTCTCCACTTGAAAATTATTCCACCATTTCTCCACCAATTTGTCCAACCTATATCCAACTTTTCTCCAACCTTCCTTTTTCTTTCTCCAAAATTTTTAATATATTATTATACATTATATATATAATAAATTAATATATTCAATAAATTATCATGGAAATTATTAGTTATATATTATTATATTAGTTTAATATATTATACGAATAAGTATAAAAAATTATTGCATACTCTACGAATCAACATGAATAAGATATTTATTTTAAAAAATTCATTTATTATTTTATATTATATTAACCCTAAAAAATAAATACAGAAAATTATTCTACACTCTACTAATTAATATTTTTCTTTTTCAATTAATATATTTTAAATTCATCATTCCGTTTGTGCTTCTTGACAGAACATAAAAAATTCTACCAGGGCTGACGAAGATAATAATGGAATGGCTTCAATAGAGTCTATTATGGATGAAGTATGTATATTTATTTATACTTTTTATTTATTTATTTTTATTGTGAATATTATTTAAATTATTTATTTATCAATTTGTTTCTTAGTAAAAAAAATCACTCCGGAGATTTATTTATTTGTTTATTGTGAATATTAATAAATTAATTATTTAATAAATTAGAGAACAACTGGTCTTCAAGAATAAAATACATTTTGCCATATTCATCAAATGAATCACAGAATTTCGTTGAAGCTTATGAGCGACACTTGAAATTAGATTTTTCAAGAGGTACAATAAGTACAACCAAAATTTTAGGTATAAAATAATAATAATAATAATAATAATAATAATAATAATAATAATAATAATAATAATAATAATAATAATAAAAAATCTGAAGATCAAGACAAGTCAGCCAAAAATGATGACCATGGCATGGTCGTTCGTGACCAAGCAGTCACTGAGGACATTGATCAAGAACAAAAAGGATCAATGAATAAAAGTAACCAAGAAATGGTCGTTCGTGACCAAAGAATAAATAATGTTATTTTCGAGAATTTACCTGAGCAAGTTGCTATTGTCCCTAAAGGCATAGCTGGTCCATCAAATTCAGCAGGTGTCAAACGTAAACCAAGTTTTATGAAATTCTTGAACAAGTGCGAGGCCAAAAGACGTAAATCAGAAAGAAAAAATAAACGTAAAAGATAATAATAATAATAATAATAATAATAATAATAATAATAATAATAATAATAATAATAATAATAATAATAATAATAATAATAATAATAATAATAATAATAATAATAATAATAATAATAATAATAATAATGATAATGATAATAATAATAATAAAACATTTAATGATGATAAAACTAATAAACTATATAGTAGAAAAAAAATATTTAACTGAAACTTTTGTTATAAATAAATCAGATAATTATGTATTGGCTCGTATTTGGCTAGTTTTTGGTAGTAAACGATATGTAAGATTGTATGATTTTGACAAACAAATTAGAACTCATCGAACTGTTGATAAACATGTCAATTTTATACAAAATGGTACTTTCAATGGTGATAAATTGTCTAAATATATAATGGTAATAAAAAAACATTGTTAGTTTCTGGCCAATTCAAAATGAATGGTACAACAAAAGGATATCCATCATCACCATTAGTATTATTGAAAAAAAAAAAAAATTGATAATAATCCATTGATTGATGTTATAAATGTTGATGAATTTCGCACAACAATATTATGCAGTGAATGTAATAATTTATGTGAAACGAGTAAATCACCTCATAGATTTCAATATTGTTCACATTGTAGAATTACATTTAATCGTGATATCAATGCTGCAAGAAATATACTGAATTTAGGCATCAAAATAATGTCAATAATTTGATTAAAAAAATTAATAATTTCAGTAGATCAACAAAACGTGAAAATTTATAAAAAATAATAATCATATCAAAGCCTGCTATTTGATATGATAGACCCTGTTATTGATTTCATTAATACAGGTGTACTGAATGCCTCATCCATTTTAACAAATTGTGGCTTTATCATATTTTAAATGCAGCTACTACAAAAAATGCAGCTACTACTATCACATATAATACAAAAAAATAAAATAAAAAAAATAATAATATATCAATTGTTACGTCAACTATTAATAAATAATTAATAAGAATATGCGTTGTTTATATTTTTATAATTTTATTTTTGATAATTACATAAGCCAAGGAAAAAGTATTGCTATTGCTGAGTATATTTATCACACATCAATTTTTTACTAATGAGAATTAAATCAATACGCATCATTTATCATTGTAACTACATAAAAAATTAAATTTATTATTCCACTATTTTCATACATCCTATTACTTGTATTTCATCCACAATTTTGACTGTTGTATAAATATTAAATATACATATATTTTCCACCTGGAATAATTAATAGTCTTGCTGAAGAAATTAATGAATAATTCATTTATTTAATAGTGGGGATTCTAAATTAATAATTGTTGTAAATTTTTATATTCTACACTAACTGTTTATCACTGATGACCACTAATAATTAATATAATGACTATACTAATAATGGCATATACAAATTATTTAAATAAATTTTTATTATATTTCAGAGTTTAGAAAAATTAAAAATCTTCATAGTTTAACATTAACAAGTTGTCATATATACACACAACATTCTCCAAGAACACTTGTTCATCTTGATCTATATGATTCTTTTAAGGTCGAGAAAATATATTATTAAATATTTAAAGAACTTGTTAATTTAGAACATATTAATATTGATATGGAAACCATAAACAGAAGATTAATCACTCCTTTAGATTCTCTCAAGATTATTTTGAGTACATATGTAAAAAACTAAAAGATCTTGATCTAGCACATCTTTTTTTGGAATCAACAGAAATTCAACTTGTAAACTGGTCAAGCCTGAAACACTTAGAACATATTAATACAAGGTGGCTTGTAACTGATTACTTGGTGAATTAGAAAATCTTGATGCTCTAGAAAACGGTGGTGCAAGAAAACTTAGTAAATAAACAATAATTGCAATTTCAAATAATTGTAAAAAACTTAAACATTGAAGGTTGATAGAATGTATTATAGTAAAATCAGTTGCGGTGATACTTTATTTTCTTATCCATCTGTTCTATATCTATATCTATATCTGTTTCGCATTTATTTACGATCTTGAGGATAGTACTATTATTGTTATCGCTATGATAATTGTAAAAATATTAAGCATTTAGATATAGCTCATATTGCAAAAAAATTAGTGAAGGAGTTCTTCTTTATTTAACAAAATTGGAAAACTTACAAAATTTAAATGTACGTAATAATCCGAATGTTACAAACAAATTTATTACCAGTTTAAAAGGTTTAAAATCTTTTAATTGTTCTTAATGTTTAAAAGTTACTGATGATGGTGTTATTCAACTTATAAACAATTGTCCAGATCTTGAAAATCGGTTTTTTTTTTAAGTTTGTTCTTTAATCATTAACCGATTCCCCGAAAATGACGCACGCATCTAAAAGAGATTGGGGAGCATACAAAACCATTATAATTTTGAAACCAAAAGTTACTACATTTTCATTTTTATATCTAGTAGTAGAGACTTTTATATTTATCAGTTTACTCTAATTTTACTAGATAGTTACTTAAATGTCAACCATTGTTATTATTTATATTTTATATTGTTTGTTATTGTTATAGCATAAGTAATTTGAAGTGATTTGCTAAAATCTAAATTTTCAAACAATAAAAAATAATCTCAAAAACAAATAATAAAATGTTGAAATTATCAGAAAAAATTGATTTAACTGGCTATACATTGGTTTTACCAGCAGTTGCAGTTGGTAATGTTGGACAATTGGCAATTGATATATTAATATCAAGTACACAAATGAAAAAAATTGGTTATGTATTAAGTTCTGGTTTTATTCCAATAATTGGTGCTGATCCTTATTCAACAGAATCAAATGATTTATGTACATCAGGTGATATTTATTACGATTCTGATAGTAAAATTGTTTCAATACAAATTAGATCACCACCAGTTAAAAGATTAAATAAATTTTTCAATGATGTCAAAGAATTTGTTAAAATTGAAAAAATTGAAAAAGTAAGTTAAAATTAAATATTATTATTTTAAAATTTTAATAAATATTATGTTGTTTATTAATAGGTTATAATATTAACAAGTGCATGGTCACATACAAGAAATGATGCTCAAATTCATACAATGCCAATGCGTTATATTGTATCACCAATTATTGAAAAAAATTATGGCCAAAAATTCAAAGAACTCAATTGGCTTCCATTAGAAACTGAAAAAAATCCATTTACAAATACTGAAGAATTATCAATACCAGGTGGTGGATTTGCTAAAAAACTTTATGATTTTTTTATTACAAATGAAATTCCATCAGCAATATTATTGGTATTTTGTTCAGAAGGTGATAATGTACCAGATGCTACTGGATTAATAAAATATTTATCAAGTTGGATAAATATTGTTGTTAAACAAACAAAATATCCATCATCATGGGAATTTCTCTTTGGCAATCCAGCACCATCAGATATTTATTAAATTAATAAAAAGTACTATTGTCAAATTAATTATTCTTTATATATAAGTATATTTTTTTTTTCTTTAAATAAAAAACAAAAAAAGTTAATTATTTACACTTTAATTAAAACACAATGTGTCTTTTCTTGATTTATGAGTTATAATTTGTTTTTTTTTTTTTTTTTCTCACATTTTATAAATACGTATGATAAAAATGAACTAGATAATAGTTATTTAAGCAAAAGGCTTGATTTTGTTGTAACTGCAATGTATGATACAGCAATTGCAAGAAGAACAGCAAGAAGTTCTGAGTTAATCCAAGGTCCTTGATAAACACCTGGATTGTTAAGTACAACAACAGCAAGTGATTTTATTTTTTCTGGATCTTCACCATTACGAATGGCTTTTCTGATTGCTGCATAACTGTCTTGATCGTACAATTTAACAATGTAATCTCCAGATCTTGCTTTTTTAACATCATCAGTCCAAGAAACCTGAATTAAAAGAAAACAAAACAAATATTAATACAATGTTTTTGTAAAAACTAAATTCTTTCAGTACATTTTTTTTTTTTTTAATTAAAATTAGCAGATACTTTATACATTTGTGAAATAGTAAATATAAAAAATACTAACCTGATATTTGTTGTCAGCACTAAGTCTTACAGCAGGTAATGATTTTCCCTCACATTCAGCATAAAGTGAAATATCATTAACACCATTGCTACATTTAAGTGTAAATTGAGTTGTAAATGCTACATTTGTTAATATTGTTGCATCTTCAGTGACATATGATGTCGATGTCACCTCAGGATTCAAACAAGTTTCAGCAACAATACCGTAAACAAGCCCGAAAAATACACACAAAATTGAGAATGACTTCATTATTTTATTAATATTTTATCAAATAAAAATAATTTAATTGAATATTTAAACTTTATTTGTTTTATTTTTTCAAAGCAGAAAATAATATGTACTTGTTATAAATCTTGCCGGGTTGAAGACAAATTTTATACAATGTTGGATGAACAGAAAAATATATATATAAATCTGTACTTTTGTGTGTGTTTGTTAAAGCCACGTCACGAAATTTTTAAAATGCGTGGAGCCACAGTGGCAATTAACGACAACGCCACATATTTTCAATTTTTTAAAGTTGTCACTATGATTCTGGCTGCGCATTGCGCAATGTCATGCGCCAAACAGCAAAAAAATCTTCAGTTGAAAAAACAAGGAGAGAAAATATATATGTCTGTGGTCATGGTCAAAATATTTGTTTGTTTACATATTTATACATAATATTTTGACATTGTTATGTAGTAAGCATGGCTGTCAAAAACACGCTTATAATTGTATCTTTAAATAAATAAAATTCATAAATAATCAGACAGTTTATTGAACAATATCATTTTTTTTTTCAAGCTGCTCAATGTTCAAGATTAATGTAGTTAATTTAAATAATTGAAAGTAATCTGTAATGAATAAATATAGACTGTTTTGTTTACAACTACAAAAAATTATACTGTCATGGTGTAATTTTACTCAATAATCATGTGTTAAAAATTTAATTATTAATAATAAATAACTTATAAATAAAAAAGAGTACACTAACGCGCACAGCAAGTCAATAATTAAGTCATTCTTTTCATTTTATGGCCAAATTAATCGAAATAATAAACAAATTAAATATCCAAAAATGACAATGTGTCCAAATATTTATTAAAAAGTTTACATATTATTCATAATTTAACACAATAAAAGTATTTATAAAAAATTAACAAATGTTTGGTAAAAAAAAATTTTATAAACATTATTTATTTAAAGCATTTATTGCTTTAATTTTTTTACTATTTTTTTGTGAATATGCACTGTATTACATTGTACTTGATCAGGTAATTTTTAACAATTTATTAATAAATAAATATTTAATAATAATTAATATTTTATTTTATGCAAATAAATTTTTGAATATGCAGTGTGGATGGCCAGTTTTAGATCCAGACAAAACAGATCCGAATATTGTACCACCAGAATTTAATGAACAACCTGTAAAAGCATTGTTTCTTGCTGATACACATTTATTGGGTCCTAGAAGAGGACACTGGTTTGATAAACTCAGAAGGTTTATAAAATATAAATAATAATAAAATAATATTAAATTAATTTATCTAACAAATTTTTTTTGTAATCTAGAGAATGGCAAATGTACAGATCATTTCAAACTGCAATAACTCTTCATCAGCCAGATGTAATATTTATTCTTGGTGATGTATTTGATGAGGGTTCATGGGTCAATACAGCTGAATACAATGAATATGTACGAAGATTTAATTCAATATTTAAAGTACCGAGTGATAAAAAAATTTATGTTGTTGCTGGTAATCATGATATGGGATTTCATTATGTTATAACACCATTTTTAAATAAAAGATTTATGGATTCAATGAAAGCCTCAAATGGTAAACGAATTACAATACGAGGTAATCATTTTGTTCTGGTTAATAGTATGGCACTTGAGGGTGATGGATGTTTTCTTTGTAAACCAACTGAAATTGCAATTAATAAAATTTCAAGTAAGTTATTATTTTTATAACAAATAAAGCCTTTATAAATTCTAAATAATAATAACTAATATTTAATTTTTTAACAGAACAATTAAAATGTTCAAAAGGTATTGGAAATGATTGTTCAAATAACAATATGATAAAACGTTACAGTCGTCCAATATTACTTCAACATTATCCAATGTACCGTGAATCTGATGCATTATGTTCTGAATCAGATCAAGCACCTGATAATATAAAAGATATTAAATTTCGTGAACGATGGGAATGTCTATCAAAAGAAGCAACTGAACAACTTTTAGATATTCTTAAACCTAGACTAATTATTGATGGTCATACACACTATGGATGTCGAACAATACATAGACAAGATATTCTTGAAGTTACAATTCCATCATTTAGCTGGAGAAATATTAATAATCCATCTTATTTAATGGGTATATTTACACCAAATAATTATGCATTATCAAAATGTTACATGCCACTTGAATCAACAGTCATTAAAATTTATATATTTGGAATTATATTTATATTATTTTATATTATTTTAAAAATCAAACAACGTATTAATCATTATTATTTGATAAAAAATCAATGACACAGGATTGAATAAAATATTTTCATTAAACTAAATTTTTTTTTTTATATGAATTTTTACAATTAATTTCATTTATTTTTTATTTTATTAACAATTTTATTTGGTAATTATTTATGATAATTTAATTATCAACTGCAATGATATTTAATTGGAATCTCGATAATTTTTTTCATCACTTATTTTACCAAAATAATAATAATAATTAAATGCTGTACATAAGTAGTTCTTGCGTTAGTAACAACCAAAAATATTTTTTATGTGAAAGAAAAATCATTGATTTTATTAAAATACAATTTGTAAGATATTAATTGATATGATTATTGAACACATAAATAATGACATTGTTAAAAAATTACAAAATAAATACTTTTTTTTTTTTTTAAACAATCTTGTATATAATTTTTCAAAATATGATAAATTATTTTGAGTATCAGCACAATTTTTTAATAATTACTAATACTTAAAATATATGAAAATAAATTATTTATAGACAGACATATGGAATAAGTATTATTGTCTTTAATTTGACAATTAAAAATCGTTTAAAATTTTATAAAATTTGTGATAATTTATGAACGTTAAAAAATTTAATTTAAACGCTGGAACTACTTTGAAAAATAATCTACTTTTAATAAACTTATATTAAAATATGATGTTATTAATAATTGTATTCCAATTAATATTCTCTTTTTTGTATTTTACTTATTTCTTTTATTTTTTTTTTCTTTGATTTCTTGATATTGATAATTAAATCAGTAAGTATCAATAGCCAATTTTTTTTATACCAAATGTTTTAATAAATTTTATTTATCAAGAAAATAAAAAACTATTATTTATATTTTACAATTTTTTTTTTCTTTTAATTCATTGAATATTAACAATAAAAGAAAAAAAAAAAAAAGAAAAATTATAATGAAAAATATTGGGTAATTTGAATGACTTAATATTTCTGTTGAAACTAATTTTATTGTTTCTTCAGAATTATGACAATATTTTTTTAAACAAGTAAAAATATTTTGTTTTTTTTTTTTGAGACTCACATACATTGACTAGTCAATTTTAACAGCTGCATAAATTTTTCTGATAAATGCATAAGCTGCAAAAAATCCAATAGTACCAGTTAATAACCAAAATGTGAGTACCATTAATGCTGTATAACCAAAATAAAGTAATGTTGGTACAAGTTCTGTTATTTCAAGTTTAGTCATAAAGTAAAATACTGAATATGCTAATACGTAAACTGCTGATCCACCACTTGCAATGAAACTTCTCCACCACCATCTGTAATCCTATCAATAAAAATTTTATTAATTTCAAAATTGTTTTAATGATAAATAAATTTTTCAAATCAAAATAAATATCAACTTACTTCACCACATAGTTGAAAGTACACCATGACAACTGATATTTGTGAGCATGATATGACGAGAATACAAAAAACAAGAAATAGAAAACCAAATAGATAATAAAATTGATTTTCCCATAATGCAGTTAAAATGAATAATAATTCAATAAATACTGCACCAAATGGAAGAATTCCTGCCATCAATGTACTGAAAAATAAATAAATTTAATAATGAATAAAAATATTTATTTGTTTTAATTACATGTAGATAATAATAATTAATTAAACTTACCATAATACTGGATTCATGTACCATAATTGATCAGGAACTTGTCTTGGTATTTGATTTGTTCTAACTGGATGTGTAAATGGTTGTTTACGATAACCAAAAAAATAACCAAGATAAACTAATGGTAATGATATACCAAACCATAAAAATAATAATGATATCATTGTTCCAAATGGTACAGCACCAGAACTATGTTTACCCCATATAAAAAAATTTAAAAAAAAACATGTTACAAAAACAATACCAGGATAAAGTGTTGCTGTTAAAAATGCAGAACGTTTCCATTCTCTTCCTTTCATTGTTTTATATAATCTTGCTGAAAAATAACCAGCAATTAAACCAGAAAAAACATAAAGAAATATTGCACATGTTGCAAGTGCACCACGACTTGCTGGTGATAACATTCCCAACATTGCAAAAAATATTGTTATTAATGCCATAAAAAAAATTTGTATTCCATTTCCAATAACAGCTGCAAAAAAACGTGAATTTGTTGGTGGACGAAAAACATCACCATGCACTAATTTCCATCCAGTTTCTTCAATTGATTCATCAAGTCCAGTTAAACTATCACAATCACCAGCATTGTATCTTGCAATATCACGTCTCAATGTTCTTACCATAATCATTGTAAGAATTCCTATAAATTAATTATTTTATTAAATATTATTTATAATTTTGAATAATTATAAATGTTTTCTATATGTTAATAATAATTACCTGACAGAAAAAAAACAACAAGCAAAGAATTGAAAATTGAAAACCAATGAATATCAACTTCTCTCATACCAAGATAAATATCCCATCTACTTGCCCAACTTATATCTGATTCAGTCCATTCAACAGAATATAAAAATAATAAACTTGTACTTTTTTCATTGACAAATTGAAAATTTGTTTTATCAGGTACATGACATGTATTATCTTTATGTACAACTTGTGTATAATCAACTGATCTTGGTTCAACTTCAAAACCAACAACACGAAATTCATTTTCACCATGTTTATGATATTTTAATTTAAGTTTTAAATAATTATTAATATACGGTTGACCATTAAATATACCACCAAGTCTATAACCATGATAAACAATTGGATTATTATCTTTATGTAATTGTCTTGTTGCAATTGGTAAATTATCAATTAATAAATGTACAGTATATTCATGTTGTATTCTTTCAATAACAAGTTTTGATTCTTCTTCATTCCATGTCATTGGACTTGAAAATGAATGACATAATAAACGACATGATATATCTTCTTTCATAGCAACATCATAAGGTGTATTTACAATTCTATCACCACGTAATACTTCACCAAGATTTTCAGATTTATATTGAAATGAACCATTTTTTGGAAAACAAAAACGTAATGAATAATATTCATATGGTAATTGTGTATGTGTACTTGTCATTTTAACAGCTTTTATTTCAATTTTTTGACCGTTTTTAAATTCAACTGGTGCAACACCAGGCACATAAAAACAATTGATTTGTTGTATTAACAATAATGATATCACAGTTATTAATTTTAATCGTTCCTTAAAAAGAAAAATTACAAATAAATTTTATAATTATAAATTTAATGAATCAACAAGTGTTGAAGATAAAATGGCAACAGTCAATAATTATTTTTATTTTTTTTTTCCTTCAAATAATAATAATTTAAATAGAGCTATTGTTTAGTTAACAGTCATAAATAATATGTCATGTAAATAAGAATGTTTAATAAATAATATCAACTACAGTATTGTGAATATTAAGAGTAAAAAAAATATATTAAAAACTATAAAATCAATATAATTTTTATGGAAATTTTTTTATGACAAGTATTTACTGTGTTTGATGAAAAATTATTGTTTTTAACTAACCATTTTTGTGACGTTGTTCTTGACGAATTAACGCCACGCCGACTGTATAATTTTTTTTTATATACGTTGTTGTGTTAACTTTCTATTATTATTTATATTTGTAATTACTGTTATCTATCATAACTCATAAGCAATCACAATTTACAAGACAAGACTTCAACTGGTTCAACTGGACAACTGGCTTCAACTCTTCATTCTTCAATACTCTTCAAGCCTTTATACACTTTAATACGTACACACGTACATATCTACATATATTATACGTGTAAATGTATATGTCTAGTGTCTACACGTGTGTGTAGATCAGTGTAGATTTTAAAACTGTGTAGAACGATGTGAAATCCCTAGGAGTCCGGAATTCAAGTTTTTTTTTTTTAGGAATAATTTAGGAAAGTTTAGGAAATCATTATTTTACCTAATATTAAGTAATTACAAATTAGAGTAATTATATGTGCAATGCGAGGTTATCGTTTTTCCACCTTTTTTGGATAAAGGTCGGAGAAATGTTGAACAAATGGCGAAGAAATTGTCCGCCGTTTCTCCACCATGGATCATTTTCGGAAAAAAGATAGACAAAACGGCGTAGAAAGAAAAAGAATAAGCTTAAAAAAAACAAAAGCTGCTGAAATAAACTAAGTGTCTTATTATCAAGAAGACTAGATATACAGGAGGAGTTGATCAAAATGTAGCAACAACAAACAACAAGATAAACCAGTAAAAAAAATATAATTTGAATTATTTCAAATAGAAGACACCTTCAATTTTATAGGGAAAAAAAATATTTCTTGTAGTGGTATCATTGACTTTTATAATCTGTCAAAAGTCAAAACATCAAAACAACGTATTAATGTAATAATAAATATTGATAAATATAATAATGACAAAAGTTATCAAAGTAATATTTTTAGCAATACTTAATGCCACTTTTTTGCTATTATTTATAGATAATTGTCACATGAATTGCAATTAACAACCGGAATATAATCAGAAATTCTAGGGAATTTGATAGGGAATTTTGTCATTTTTCATTGTTGTTGTTTTTTGCTTTCAGCTTTATGTCGGTATTACAGGGAAAAATTACAGAGAGAGAGAGAGAGAGAGTAAAATACAGTAAAATAAAAAAAAATAAAAAAACGCGATGCAATGCACCCATTGACTCATTGAAACTGATTGAAACGACAAAGAATCATTGGAGAGATGTAGAGGCGGGTGCAGGCTTTATACTCAAGCATTTTTCTTGATTATAATTTTTTTCATTAAATATATACATATACATATATATTGAATATATTTAGACAAAAAAACCAAGGGTTGAATTGTCTAATTTTCGAAATTCCAAGACTTATTATATATTTTAGGTTATTATAAAATAGTTTTGGTTGATAAAGGTCCAATATTGTTGTAGTTGAAATAGGGTCAAGAAAAAAAAAAAAAAAAAAAAAACCCAAATTTAACTACATAGAATAAATACACATACAACATGACTATAATTGTTTTTTTAATCGACACGTCGGCTTCTATGAATCAAAGAGCTTATTCTGGAGGACGACCGACCCTCCTTGATGTAGCTAAAAGTGCCGTTGAAACTTTTGTCAAGGTAAATATTTCAAAATAATTTTAATAATTAGTTATTTATTTTTTTATACAATATTTCATTACTTGATTACTTATTGAAATTTACATTTATTTATAATTATCAGATGAGACAACGATCACCTGAGAGCCGAGGTGACAGATACATGTTGCTGACATATGAAGATCCTCCAAACAATATAAAAGTAAATATATTAATTAAATCATAACAAAATAGATTTATTTTTAAATACTTGAATTAATATATTATATTTTTAAAATACATTACATATTTAGGCAGGATGGAAAGAAAATTTAGCAACATTTATGAATGAATTGAAAAATTTACAAGGTGTTGGTCTGACAACATTGGGAGCAGCATTAAAACATGCATTAGATGTATTAAATATAAATCGTATGCAAACTGGTATTGATACATATGGCCAAGGTAGATCACCATTTTATTTAGAACCATCTGTTATTGTACTAATAACAGATGGTGGTAAATATACAACATCAAGTGGTGTACAACAAGAATTTACACTACCAATGCATTCACCAATACTTGGTTCTGAATTAACAAAAGAACCATTTAGATGGGATCAAAGATTATTTTCATTGGTATTACGTTTATCTGGTACACCTGCTGTTGACAGAGATATTGGTTTAGTCGCAAGTGATACATCACCAATTGATGCAATGTGTGAAATAACTGGTGGTCGTTCATACTGTGTAACATCAAATCGTATGATGTTACAGTGTATTGATTCACTTGTACAAAAAGTACAATCAGGTGTTGTTATTAATTTTGAAAAAATTGGTCCAGATCCACCACCACTTAGTACTGATTTACCACAAACACTTCAAGAACAACAAGAGCAACAACAACAACAACAACAGCAATTACAACAACAACAATTACAATTACAATTACAAAATAATAATGAAAATTGTGATAATAATGATGATGAAAATTCATCAAATACAATAATAAATGGTGTTAAAACATCACAATATTTACCTACTCCAACAAATGTTGGTAATACAGCATGGCATTCATGTCGTCGTTTAATTTATGTACCACGTTCAGCACAAAAAGGTTTTGCTGTTGGTTTTTGGCCAATACCAGAAAGTTTTTGGCCAGATTTAAGTGCAAGTTCATTACCACCACGTTCAGCTCATCCCAATGTTAAATTTACATGTACAAGTCAAGAACCAATGGTCATTGAAAATTTACCATTTGATAAATATGAATTAGAACCAAGTCCATTAACACAATTTATATTAGCACGTAAACAACCAACAACATGTTGGCAAGTATTTGTTGCAAATTCATATAAATCAAGTGAAGTTGGTCATCCATTTGGTTATTTAAAAGCAAGTACAAATTTAACATGTGTTAATTTATTTGTAATGCCATATAATTATCCAGTTTTATTACCATTACTTGAAGAATTATTTAAAGTACATAGATTAAAACCAACTAATGAATGGCGTACACAATTTGCAAATTATATGAGAACAATGCCAACGTATTATGCAATATCACTTAGAAGAGCATTATTAAGAATGGGTGCTGCAGCACCATTGGCACAAACATTAATACCTGATAATCTTGATAATACATTATCATACAGTGTATTAAATTATCTTAAAAGACTTAAAAATCAAGCTAAACTTGAATTTGAAAAATTATGTAATGAAGTTATATCAAAACAAGTTGCAACAGCAAATGCAAATGTTAATGGTTCAACAACAACAATAACTGAAGGTGTACGCGTTATACCAAAAGTACCATTAAAAAAAGATCTTATATCACATCCATTATTACAAGATAAATTTACTGGTTTACGTGATCAATTAAATGAATTTGGTGGTTTTGTTGTTGGTCTTGTTAAAAATCAACAACAACAAAAAGGTGCACATAGTTATAGAAATGCATTTGATGTACCAAGAAAAAGTTTACTTGATCAAGTTGTTAGAATGCGAGCAAATTTTCTACAACCAGGTTTATTACATACAAAATTATTGGATGATGATTATGTACATTCAATGCCTGTTGCACAAATGGGTAATTATCAAGAATA
Source organism: Lysiphlebus fabarum (assembly GCA_011426435.1). NCBI lineage: Eukaryota > Metazoa > Arthropoda > Insecta > Hymenoptera > Braconidae > Lysiphlebus > Lysiphlebus fabarum. The sequence goes on from WSYQ01001287.1 coordinate 182,149, forward strand.
TTTAAAGAAAATGACACCACCATTAAGAGAAATTGAAAGTGTACCAGTACGACAGCATATGTTTGGTAATCCATTTAAAATTGATAAAAGAATGATGGTTGATGAAGCTGATATGGATATTGTTGGTGCACCATCTTCATCATCATCAAATTCAAATAATAATAACAATAATAATTTAAATATAAATAATACAAATGCTGGTTCAACATCAGTTATCAATAATAATCAAATGATTAATAATTTAGGGCAAAATTCAATACCAATATCAAGTGTTCTTACATCAAATATTATATTAAATAAAAATAATTTAAAAAGACCATTAGATAATAATGGGAATAATAGCCCATTATTAACAAGATTAATACCCAATAAAAGAAAACCAGGACCAATACCAAAAGAAGTTGTTGTACGTAGACCATCATATAACAATAGTGTTAAACCATTGACAATGTTAAGTTTATCAACATCACCAGTACCATGGAATCAAGCTGATAGTCCAGCACCGAAAAGTCCAACTTTACCTCCACCTGACATTAATGCATTTGCAATATCTTCATTACCATCAATGTCATCAGCTGCTGTGCCATCACCAGAACCAATATCAGTAGTACCAGAAACAAAAGCCGTAGTACCAGAAACAATAGGAATAGTACCAGAAACAGTAGCATCATCATCAACAACAACAACAACATCAACATCAACATTAGCCTCACCCCTATTACCAGCACCTATTTCACCATTATCATTATCCTCACCACTAGTCCCAGCACCTGTTTCATCATTATCATTATCAACATCGCCTCCAACATCATTATCATTACCAAATGCAACAGTAACAACAGCAGTAACAACAACAACATCAACAATAACAACAACACCAATAACATCACGATCAGTATCACCAGTAATTCTTAGTGATACAGATAACAATTTTACAAATTCATTCATAGATTCAGCAATAACCACTGATAAATTAACAAATGGTTTATCAGATACTGGAATGACAAGTACAACAGCATATGAACCATTACCCGTTGAAATGAATAATAATCATAATGATTTACCAATTATACCACGTGTTGCAGCAAATAATATATCAACATCATTACCAAAAAATGATTGTCAAATGAATGATAGTATTAATAATATTGTTCAAGATGTTTGTATGAAAAATCAAAACAATGTCAATGAAGAAGAAAAAAATGATGATAAAATTAGTAATCATGTAGAAAATAACAAAATTAATGAAGTTTTTAGTAAAAAAGAACTTGAAGAAGTTAGAAAGCATAATTTATCAATAAGAGAACTTGTACATAAAGAAGTACGACGAAAAGGAACAAGTAAATATTTAATTTTATTACTATCAATTAATTTTATTTATACACGTTTTTATATTAATTTATTTCTTTTTTTTTTTTTTTTTTTCTTTCAGATCATACAACTTTATTTTCACATATTCATCAAGTTAAAGGAACTCTTGATATTCGAATTGCTTTTGTTCGTGAAATTGTCAAAGAAAGTCTTCGTTTTAAACGACGTAATTTAGCAAAATTATTAGAAGAATATTTAAGTTCTGTTCAAGAAAATGAAATCGTCATGAACATGAAGGAATTATCTTAATATTAATTTAAAATAAAATCTATTCTATTTTTTATGTTACTAGTATCAAATAAATCATCAATTTCAAATAATAATCGATTCGATAACAAAATTATAAATTTAATTCTTTGTTAATTAAACAAATAAACAATTTCAGTTTATTTAAATACAAAAAAAATATCACAACATTATTACTGTTATATTAGATTGTTAAGTAGACATTTATGAAAATATTGATTTTCAAATTGTAATTATTATTTTTAATCTTCATGATAAATATTATTATTATTATTATTATTAAACGATATTATTCAAAATAAAAAAAAATATCTTTATTTATTTCTTTATTTTTATAATTTATAAAAACTTTTTGTTATATTAATAAAATGAACTTTATACGCTTTTAATATTAAATGAACATTGATTCAAAATTATCAAAATAGAAAAATACTTTTTTTTTTTTATTACTGATAATTTATATTTAACAAATATAACCACCAAGTGCGATTTTTACCGAATAATATATATTTATTAATAATAGAAAAAATATCAAAAATAAATAATGTAGTCATATTAAATTTAAGAATATGTATATTTTTAAAAATTTTATACAAATAATTGACACGAAGATTTAAAAAAAAATCAGAATATGAATAATAAATGTACTGTGAGAATTTTATAATTTTTTCTGTAATTATTTATTTATTTATACAAAAAACAAATTATTTTAGTGCTCAATTGTTAATATTTTATGCTTAATAATCAAAAATTAAATTTTTTATGAACTTGTACATTATTGAAGACATTGAGATCCAAATAGTATATTAGTAACAGGTGCAACTAAATTTTTTTTCGATTTCTACAACTTTTCTTAAATAATTTTTTGAATTTTACTTCACTCCTTCCAATTTTTCGTCCAGTTCTATGTTGTTTTATTATATCTTGGTAAAACTGGTAAAATTAAAAAAGCCACTATCTGTGAGAATCTGTGATAATTTATTATATAATAAATAATCTTGGAAAAAAGGGAGATCTTATCTTGGTCTTCCCGCGTGACTCCAAAAACCGAAAAATAGTTGAAATTTGTTATGTGTGTCGATCGATTTTCAATATTATTTTAATATCAGTTGGATGGAAGTAGCTTTCTTTTGAAATTAAAAATTTAACACTAATGACTAGAACCGATCTTGAAAAGTCGGAGAACAGTTAAAAAAGTTCGACAAAAATCAGATAAATGGTTTAAGAAGCTAAGGAAATCTTGAAAAGTCAGAGAAAAGGTGGAGAACGTCGGAGAAATGGTGCAAGAAAAGTAGGAGAATAATACTGGAAAAAAGTCTGAAAATTGGTCTAGTCAAAATTAGAGGGAAGTCGGCAAAAAAGAGGTCGTTTGGAGAAACCATGGAGGTCTTGTAAAACTCCATATGGGAGAAACTGTAGAAAAAAGTTAGAAAAACAAGAGAAAGTTGGTAAAGAAAAGTTGGACAAATGTTGAAAAATAATAGCGTAAAAAAGTCGGAATAGTTTTGGATTATTTACGGAAAAAAGTGGACAAAAGGCGGAGAAAATTTTTTACCAGGGTAGTCAAATAAAATATATTATTAATTAAATTTTTATTTTACATCATAAAACTTTTTAAAAAGTTTTAATTTAATATAACATAAGTCACAGACTTGTTAATTTTAAGTAATACAATCAAACGGATCTATAAACAGCTGATCCATTTGAATCTAAGTATAAATCTTTACAAATCCACAGATGGGAATATCATCACGGTTTGCATCTTATTAGCATGCAATCAAAATAAACTAAGATTTAGAGGGGTGCAGGCAATGGCCTGGGTTTTTTTAATTTTCAACTTTAAAAATTTTTTTTTTTTTAATGACAGATAATTCTTTGAAGAATTACAATATGCAAAAAAATTCCATTGGGAGCTGTTCTCCATTTATTTTTAATTGATGCTATGAGCTGACTATATATAATCATTTCGGTCATTTGCGTATCCTTACTTCCAAGCCCCATGCAGGCAATAGGTGCTTTCTTTCGCTAATTTATTTTTTTCAATTCAATGCGCATGATCATGAGCATGCGCATATCATTCAATTTTGATGAAAAAACAGCGGCGTCGAATATGTTATTGGTGTCATTACTAAAAAAATAAGGATCAAAATATAACCTTATCGTGCCCCTTACGTACTACGCTTTTGCAAACTGACTTTTACTCACGGCGCGTCCAAGTGCGCATGCGTGATAATAAATTGCGAAATAAAGCAGCTATTGTTTTTTCTGATTTTAAAGACTAAATTATAAAACAAAAAAATTAAGTTCAAAAACTTTTTATTTCGAATAATAATTAAATAAGTTTTTTTGGAGTGATTACAAAAATAAAACCATGTAAATTACACAGTATTTTCTCGCACAAAGTATTTTACATATAGTATACTATTTCACAATCATGAAATCATGAAATAATACTGGGTAGCTATTCTTGACATGATTATCCCACCCAATCCCACCTACACGGAATAACATGAAAACGCCTGAAAGTGATTTAATCGTTTGATGTAAACCATTGAGAAGGATACAAATTAAGCCAAAATTGTCATGTTTTGCGACAAAAAAGTTATCCCAGTCGCTCGGGATAACTTGCGGATAATAGTAAGTGCGTTCTTTCATCAAATTTTTGCTAGCGCATCATGACCACGCATTTGCGCAGAAGTTGAAAAAGCACGTGAATGTTTAGATAGTTTGTTAGTGTAGGTTTTCACACATATGTAATTAAAAATTTTTACTTAATTTTAAATTTCTGCGCAAATGCGTGGTCATCATGCGCAAATAAAAATTTGATAAAAGAACGCACCTAATATCTCTAGAGTTTTATACATTCATACCTCGTTATATTATTATAAGATTTTTTATAAACCACTTTATAAATCATTTTTAATGTTTTTTTGTTCACTATTTAGGTAAACAAATAAATTTTTAGTTATAGTAGTGATTATTATGACTTTTATGAATTTTATTGATAAACTTTATTAATTAATCAAAAGCAATAAATAATATATACCTATAGTGAATCGAGGTGGCAAATACATTTTAGTAAGTGAATGTAATATAAATTAAGTTGAAGTTAAATACACTAGAAATTAATATTTATAAACTATTCTGATATATTTATATTCTGTTGTTTGTTGCTTTTCTACGAGTCATGTCAATAAAGTTAATATATCCAAAAAACATAATACAATCAGTCTAGCCAATTTATCGAATTCATTCAAATATTTCTTTATATTTTTGTTATAAATTAAAATTCATCGAGCTCAATGATATTCATAGAATATCAATAAAGTTCTATTCAGTTCTATTATTATCAAATAGTTTACGTACTACGCAGTATATAACGAGCTAACCAAGCCATGTAAATAATTGTAAAAAACAGTAATTTAAACGTTAACTTACATGTGTAATTTACACAGTATCTTACTTACCCAACACTGAGAATAATATTAAATTTTAATAATCAAAATGGCCACAGATGAATTTAACGGTGATGCCTATATTTCTCTCTCTTCTGTTTGACACAGAAGATAATTTTTTAAAAAACTTAAAATAAACATAAAAATTAAATTTATTATTGTGAGTGGCATTGTGTGAATTAAATTTATTAAAAAAATTATATTAATCAGATAAATATATTAATAAACAAATTGAAATTGTAGGTAAGTTAACGTTATTTAAAAAATCAAGTTATAATCATAACGGCATATTCCATCTTTTATTTTTTACAATTTTTTTATTATTTTATTTTTGACAATAAAATATATTAACATTAACTAATGATAGTATCTATTTTGATCATTAATTATAAATTTCTTAATTATTAATAATTTTAAAAGTATTAAAGGACTTTGACAATTTATGAGTAAAAAAAGTTTTTTTTTTTTTTTTTCTACTACTGACATTGTACTGTTTTTGTCTCTTTCTTGTGGTTTGTTTAGCTAAAATTCCCGGTATTTTTTTTCATTCATCGTTTATTAAAAATAGTGTATGTTTACAGTTTTATAACAGACAATTCTGTATGATGTTGCGGCATCAGCATCACACAATACAAAATCAACTACGAGATCAAAACAGGTTTGTCTAATTTTTCTCAATCAATTTTTTGGTTATTTATAATTCAATAATAATTAATGAATTTTTATTACTCAGATATACCTATATTTTTTTTAAAACAATACCGATTAAAGCATACGTCCTATATTTTTGTAATAAAAATTTATTTAAAACATCATATTAAATTGAATAATAATTGTAATCAAATTTACTTGACATACTTAAAATGTTGATAAAATTTTTATGACTAGAATTGCCAACTCAACACGACAAATGTCACAGCCAAACATGATACCAGCTCACCAGGCACATATGCATCTTCATCGTGGTATACATGGACCACAGCAAATAATATCAATGAGTCATCAACCACTTCATCATATGCAAAATTCTGGTCCTCGTCAACCTATGATGATAACTCAAAATCCACAAAATCCAAATGGTTCGTTACATACACTCATGCATGTTATTGATTTTTGACATTAAACCAAACAAAAAATGAACAAAAAAAAATCTCATTTTACCATAATATCATGTAATGCAACAATTATTATCATCGCATCACACTTTTGCATCTTAATATTGTTATCTTCAAGTATAGGCACCTGTATTTATTGACATTTTAGGAAAGGTGTTATAACAAATAATCTTTAATTGACAAAAACAGGAATTTTTACGTTTTATTTTATTTTTTTTTGATTGAACAAGTTTGATTTTTTTTTTTTTTTAAATTTAATTATTTATTATTTCTTAATTTCTAATTTTTTTTTATTTATTTATTTTTTCAATTATGATTTATTTTATTTTTTTTTTTTATCTTGGGATTATTATTTTCAACCTGGATTCTGTTTAATTTTGTTAGGATTAAGATGCATTATTACCCTATGCATCTTAGCACTTCTACTTTCAAATGGTGTGGAGGCTAAATACCAGAGAATGCATTATACTATTGAAAATTTGGATCAGTTGTTTGGACCAACCGGTTGCATCGAAGGTCGGTTCATTAACTCTTTAAAAGAAAAAGAAAAAAAAAAAAAAAAACAATCAATCAATTAAACAAACAAACAACGAAAAAAAAAAACTCTTTTCTATTTCTTCTGGGAAAATTTGATCAAAGCTTGGTTTATTCTATCTTTAATTTCTGTTTTATGATTTTTATTTTTATTTTGATTTATTTATTTATTTTTTTATTTATTCTTGAATTAAGTTGAAGTTTTATAAAACAATATATCATCACATCATTTCACTTTCATCTCCTTGCCATCAGCATCTATAAGCATCTATTGCACCTTTGCTTTGTATTGTTGACCTTTTTTTTGTTTTATTTTTTTTATCAAAAATAAATATCGTTTATTTAATGTTAATAATAATTTAATTATTGATGGTGATATTTAAATTTAAAAATTCCATGTTATTGGCATTAAATACGTTATTATTTTTGGTATATTGTAGATGTAATTCCAAGCTTTGCAATTAATAAATGCTTCACCAATAAAAATTCATAAGGGTAAAGTAATGAAAGTCAGTTTAAAATTAATAAATAAAAAATAAATGTATATTTGATTTAGGTACAATGTTAAATATTGGTTTAAATCGGCAAGCAGATGGTAGTCAAACTGTTATTCAATATCAACAACAAGTACCATCACAACAACAACAACAACAACAGCAACAAATTCAAAACCAAAACCAAAATCATCAACCAAGCAAAACAACAAATGAATCTCCTATTAATCTTAATAAACGTCAATTAAGGGATCAAAGTCCGTCCAATAAAAATCATGGAAATTCAACGCACATAAATAATATTGACTTAACAAATTTAAAAGAAAAAACACCAATGTGTTTAGTTAATGAATTGGCACGTTTTAATAAAATTCAACATCAATATAGGTTAACAAATGAACAAGGACCAGCTCATAAAAAACGTTTTACAGTAACATTAAAACTTGGTGAAGAAGAATATGTTGCTGATGGTGCAAGTATAAAAAAAGCACAACACAGTGCAGCAACAGAAGCACTTAGTAAAACATGGTATAGACAACCACCACCAAAACCACGTGGTATGCGTATTAATTCATCAGGTAAATCATCAATATCATCTGGTAATTATACTAGTCATTTACCACCAACTGTTGAATTAAATGCTCTTGCAATGAAACGTGGTGAATCAACAATTTATACGTTTAAACAGGCACCACCATCAAATCAACAATTATTTATACCACAAAATTTTGGTAATTTACCAAATCATCAAAGATCATTTACACAAAATTATCAACAAGTTAGATCAATGAATAATTATCCAAAAAGTGATGGTTTATATTTAGTAACATTAACTGTTGGTGAACGTGAATTTATTGGTAAAGGTGTTACAGCACAAGCAGCAAGGCATGATGCAGCAAGTCGTGCACTTGAACAACTACGTCAATTACCATTACCTGAAGATATAACAACATCATCATCAACAGCAACAACCACAACAACAGCAACAACTACAACAACAGCTACAACAACAGCAACAACAACAACATGTGTGTCAAATGAAAATGGCTCATCAACATGTAGTTCCGGTGTTGATGAACAAAATTCAGAACTTAAAAGTCCAGTATCACTTGTACATGAAACTGCATTAAAACGTGGTTTATCAGTAAGTTTTGAAGTTGTTTCTGAAACTGGAAAACCTCATATTCGTACATTTTCAACAAAATGTATTGTTGGTGATACTATTACAATTGGTGAGGGTTCATCAAAAAAAGTATCAAAAAAAAAATCAGCTGAATTAATGCTTGAAAAACTTAAAACTTTACCACCAGTTACAATATCAGTACAAAATAGAACAGTACGTTTAAAACGTAAACCACCAGCAACAAAAAAAAAATCAAGAAATTTAATAAAAGATTATCAAGAACCTAAATCTATAGCTGACACATCAGATAGTGTTAATCCAATATCACGATTAGTTCAAATACAACAATCTAAAAGAGAAAAAGAACCAATTTATACATTACTAGAAGAAAAAGGTGCACCACGTAAACGTGAATTTTTAATGGAAGTGTCAATTGGACAATATTCAGCAACTGGAATTGGACCAAATAAAAAAATGGGTAAAAGAGCAGCTGCTGAAGCATTATTAACACAACTTGGATATAGTAAACCTCAAATACAACCAACTAAACCAGCAATTAAAACAACTAAAACAACAGATAATGATAATTCAACAAATACCAATAGTGAAAGTAAACCAAGAAAAGTCACATTTTTAAACGATGAAAAAACAAGTGAAGAGTCACAATCTCAATCACTTGGAGGTAAGATAAATTTATTATACAATTTATTATAATTTTTTAAACTTTCATAACAATTTTTTAAATTATCTTAAACACATAAATATCAATATTAATTTTTAAATTATTTACTACAATTAAGGATCACTTGGACGTCAATTAGTTCCTGGTCTTCTTCTTGTTGATGGTGGTCAAGATAGTAAAATTAGTAGTGGACCAAGTATTCAATCAGTAGCCGAGGAACTAAGAGAACAACAACAATCTAGTCCACCGGGTATATCACCAAAAGAACAACTTAAATATCTTGCTGAATTATTGAATTTTCAAGTGGAATTTAGTGATTTTCCAAAGGTAAATTAATTAACTCAAAAAGTAAATTAAAAAAAAAAAAATTAATTATATAAATATTAATAATTTAAATTTTAAGGGTGTACACAAGGAATTTTTATCATTGGTTTCACTCAATACTCATCCACCACAAGTTTGTCATGGTCATGGACCAACGACAAGTGCAAGTCGTGATCAAGCAGCACGAACAGCACTTCGTACACTTAGTAAACTTGGACTAGATAGTGTTACAAGTACACAAAATAATAAACAAGAAAAAAATGATGCGTCTGATGCTGTTCACATCAATACTCAAACAAAGACAAATATGATTAATCAAGCAATTGATAAATAATTTTAATATAATGAAAAAAAAAAAAGTCAGTTTCCAGAATAATCTTCAAAACCGTACTATCTTCTTCATATATACATAAACATCATTTTATGATTTTTTTTTTTTTTATTTATTATTTAATTATTGCCACAATTGGCAAATTATTATTATTATTTTTTCTTTGGCATTATTGTTCTTGGTTTTATTTTTATTCTGTTGAATTTACTCGCAGTATTATTGCCCTCGCGGAGAAGAAAAGAAGCTGATTTTTTTTTAAATCAGCAAATTTGTTTTTCTATTGTTAGAAAATAATATATAATTATTTTTTTTTTCGCTTTAATTAAATTAATTTGAATTTATTTAACTTTATTATTTGGTTTTATTCCGCCTGGGCGAAATAACACAAGAAACATTAAATTAAAAAAAATTTAAAAAAAGTTATTTAAAGAGAAAAAAAAAGTTAGTAACCATAGGTTATTTTACTTTATGCTGATTTAATATATAATATATATCAATATTATTACAGTTAATAAGTACGATCATCAACAAAAAAAAAATTATTTATTATAAAATAATAAAAATTAATTATTAAATGCTTAAATATGCCATTTAATTTTTAATTGTTTTTTTTTTTTGTTTTACATCGTTAAATAAAATTCAGTTATCAAAAAAGCTTTTAAAAAAAAAAAAAATCATAATTATGAGATAAAAAAATTTTAATTTGTCTCACTTAAAGCCTTATGATCATTCGAAAGGATTCAAAAATAAATTTATTTCGTAATAAAATTTTAATTTGAATCCTAATTATATATAAAATAAAAATTAAAAAAAAAAATGAATTATCATTATGCCACGATATTGATTCGTAGCTAGTTGTTTTCAGTGATTAAATTAATTAACTAAAAAAAAAAAAAAAAATTTAACTAAAGTTGGGAAATGTTACTTGATAAGAATTATGTTAATCGTTTTAGATTACAATACATTTTGAATTGAATAACATCGGCTTTTTTTTTTTTTTGCGAGTATATAAATCGAAAAAAGCAGAGATATTCAATAAGCGTTTAACGCAGTTACCTGTTAATTAGGTTTTATTATTATGTTCATTAATGTTATTATTATTATTATAATTGTATTAATTTTCTGTTTTTTTCGATTATTTCTTTTAATGCACCTTTCAACTGCTAAAGCACTTAATCAATTGCAGTATTTTTTAAATTTTCCTAGCAGATAAAAAAAAAAAAGAAAAGGTGTATTTTTAGAAATTCGTAACCGACGTTATTCATATTGAATCTTATCATTCTAAGCCTAATCGAATAAAAAAAAAAAAAAAATGACTAATAAATTTTTAGAAAAAAAATGTAATGAGTCATATAAATTTTATTTACCTGTGCCTATAATAATTTTCTAATTAATTATTTATTTTTTCATTAAATTAAAAAAAAAAAAGCTATTTAAAGCTGTTTATTTTTTAATTAAATAATTTGTTTATAAAATGAATTGGTTTATAAATAAATAAATAATGTTAATCAGAAATTGTTAGTTGTATTTATATTTTCAAAATAGACAAATTGTCGTTAAAAAAAAAAGAAGATAATAGTATTTAACTGATGGTGACAGAATATATTCAAGAAATTGAATTAACAATTTGACATGTTAAACATTTGTAAAAAAAATTAAAGTTCTTTGAAGAATTTAATAATCAACATTTTTTTTTTATTATACATCATATATTGAAAATAATATTTAATTATTTAATACACGTTTTTTTATATTTAAAATAATGTGTATTATTATTATTATTTGTTAATGTGTTTTTAGTTTAGTCTGATTATTATATAAGTGTGTCAAATATTGTTTTGATGTTTTGATAAATTTTTTTCATATTATAATTATTGCTAGTTTTAAATGAGTGATTTCCTAATGTGATCAAATATATGTCATATTGTTTATTTCTATTTTTTAAGATACCAATCAGAATATTTTTATTAAGCGTTTGGATTTGGCATAAATAAACAAGTCTTTTCTAGAAGCAGACGTTAGTGATCAAATCTATCAAATATTTAACTGTGGTAAGTATTATCATTGCGTTGGTTATATATAATATATAACAAGAGTAACATAAGTCACGTTCATTTGGAAATCAATTAAAGAATCATCAGGTGATCTTATTATATTCGTATATGAAACAGAAACTTGTCTGTGAATATACAAGACCTAAATATTACGTATTGTCATAGTATCATAAAATATCATTTATAAACTATGTTAAATAATTTATATATTATTTTGTTAAAAATTTCTTCAGGTTTTTCGTCAAATATGAAATATTTTCAATGTATTTTTTTCATAACGCTTGTTTGTCGTGGGCAAAGTTTGAGTGATAATGAAATAGATTGTGAGTAATTTATACGTATAACGTTTAAATGTATATTAGTAGCTAAATGTAGCTAAAGAAAAAAAAAAATCAAAAAATAACAAATATATTTTAACTATTCTAGCTGACTACGAGGAAAATGAAATTAACTCATCATTTTATAAATTTTTAAATATCACACTTCGAGACGTATTAAAAAAAAAAAATGGAATTTTAGGTTTCCCTATTTTAGATCCTTTTTTAAAAAACAATTTCGAATTGGATATTAATCTTCAAGACGTAATGTAATTAACTAATTTGTATAATAATAATGATATACTATAATAATAATATAAATATTTATTTATATGTATAGTGCAAAGATAATATTGAAAGATCTAAAAATTAAAGGAATGTCAAATTACAAAGTGAATCATTCATCAGTTTCAATACTGTCAAGAAAAATAGTTTTTAAACTTGATTTTACAAATATTTATGCAGAAAGTTTTTACAATCTCAATGGAACAAATAACATTGAAGCTCATATTTTTGGAAATGGAAAAATTAAGAAAGTATTTTTAGTATTATTCATCAACATTTTATGAATGCATTAATTTATTGTGAATCATTTATCATTTTTTTTTTTTTTTTATCATTGCATTATTATAATGAAAGTACGTCAACATTGAAAAGTATGTCACTGAGTAATTTAAAAAAAAATAATTTAAGCAGACTGATTTGATTTTTTTTTTTTATAAAATTATTCAAATTTCAGTGCCACAATAAAAAATCTTTTTATCGATGCTATCATCAATTTTTCTATTGTACCTGGAGTGTCTATCTCTTCAGTGGAAACTCAAACTACTATCCGTGCACTACATGTAAGAATGAATCAAATAAGGATTGAGTATTTTTTTATTATTATATTTTATACAGTAGAGTATATAAAAAATGTCTATATGTATATTATATTTTTTTTTCAGTTTAATATAACTGGACTGTATAATGATACGTTTGTATCTGAATTAGCAAGTTTATTAATCGAAGAAGTAGCACCTCAACTTGTTGACGAGTATAAAAAAAATATAGCCAAAATTTTAAATGAATATTTTTTAAAAATTGGAAACTCTTGGCTGGAAGGTCTAACAACGAAAGATTTTATTCATAGTGGTTGGAATATTATACTAAGTAAAGTACCATCATTTTTAAAATTCGACCAATTAAAAATTACACTTTTTTAGTAAAATTTTTATTTTAAATTAGTTTAATTAATTGATTACAAAAATATATTATATGTATAAAAATTAATACGAACTTTATTTTATTTTTTGTTGAATATATTTATATGTAGGTACTTATATATTTAAAAAATATTTTCAACAAAAAATAAAATAAAATCCGTACTGCGAAAATTGGAAAGCTGTAGCTAAGGAAAAGATTAAAAAAGTTTTTTTTGTATGTATATATATTTCTACATGGTATGCTGATATTAATACAGTTAAATAAGAATTATTTTATCTCCAAAGACCCTGCAGATATGGTATACTTATCATCATTTTTTTAACAATTCCATTTTCAAGCCAAACATTATTTTTATTCCAATAGAGCTGCTTTAACAGTTTTCTTTGAACTAATTTTATTCAGCAAACTTGTAACATTTTTATAAAACAAATTAATTTCTATCTTCTTATAAATAGTATTATTATTATCTAACAAATTTAGATGATGAACAGATTCTTTATCTGGTCCAGGCATGTCTCTGGCACTATCCGAGGATAAAGTACCATTGCCATCAAGATTCATTAATCCAACTGACTCATCCTCTCATGAGCGTTACCATGACCACCTGGATTCATTACAATAACATACTTCCATGGAGGTCTATGTAAAACTCCATGCATACTTCCCATTTTTCTTTTGGATAAACAGGCCCTTCTCGCCCAATCTCTGTCTTTCGACCAGCTTGTTTTTCACCAAGGCAAATTGTTTCCTTTGGTATAGTGTACGGTTTGGAGCAACTGAGACATTCACAGTTTTTAGTAAAACTCTTTGTGAAAATAATATTTTCCTCATTGCCTGGAAAACAGATTTAGCAATTTCAGTATCGCCAAAATGAATTAACAACGGCCTTGGTTTAGATAAATTCTGGTCACGACTACCAATCCTCATAAATGAGTAATTAAATGTTACAACCAGTATTAAGTTTATTATTATTTACATAAAGACTATTTCTTTATAAAAAGCAAATCATCATTACTCCAAATATCAACCATTTCATCTTGCAATTTAGACTTATCATTTGAATGTTTCATAAATACGCGCTTATAAATACCGCAACAAGACCATCAGTCTTCAACCCATACACAATTAAATTACTTTTTCTGTAGTGTTGCTCCAGCACCTCAATCAAGCAATCATTTATAATATCATTTTTAAATTCATCACTTTTAAACACACCAGACTCTAATTGACTTTTAGCAACATCTTGAAGAGTTGCATCAATCCTGCTGACATCTCTCTCAATTTTCGTAACTTTTGCTTCATTATTCTTGACATATCTACTTTCATAACATTGACATTGATTTACTGAGTCCTTAATTTCAGCTAAATGAATGCTTAAAGCAGCTGTAAATCAATTGAATGATATGTCATCGAATTTTAACTGATGTTTCATAAGTCTCAACTGACTTTATATGTCAATCTTTTATCATGGTTTTTGACTTTGCAGGACTATTCTATTGTTGTTTATTAATACCTGAATTTCTTTGTAAGGCTGACCTATGTTTATTTAATTTTCTATACAATCTGAAGTATAATTTATTTTATATTACCGCTGAATATTTCAAATATTCAAAAAGCCTTGAGATGTTTTGAAATTAAAATGAATATATAATTATAAAAATAATACAAGCATAGTGAACATGTAACCGTAATAATGATTATAATTATTTAAAATTTGTCAAAAATAATTAATTATGACAATAAAGTATATTATCATGATTAATAAATAAATAAATACTTGTTTGTTTTTTTAAATTTACTATCAAAACAAGTTTTTATGTTATTATATACAGTATATTATTTACTTTTATTTTTTTCGGTGGTTTTTTTTTACCTAGAAATACGTTATTTTTCATGAAAAATCAAATATGATTTCGAGGGATTCATATGATTTTATGGGATTTCCTATAATTGAATAAAAGATTTCTTTTTTTTTTTTCAATTAAAAGATACCAATGGATTTTGTGAATTTTCTAAAAGTTATTTCAGATTTCAGAAAAGATTTCATATGATTTCAGCCAGACCAAACAAATGCCATGAATTAATTATCAATATTATATTTTAACTAAAAATAATTTACTTCTGAATTAATATACATAATTTTTTTAATTAATTTTTTATTTACAAAATATTATATGTGAGTATAAATATTTTTCAGGTTCATTAATTTTTTTTTTAAATATTAAATTACAATATATTTATTAATCAATGATATATTATTATTCTGCGCATATCACATTTATGATTATAATTATAATATGCGTCTCAAATAATATACAGCTGACACTAGCTTGCATATATAACTTACAATACGAATCAATAGTTTATTGGAAGTCTTGTTATAATTAACAGGTCAATAGAAAAGAAAATAATTATATATACATATGGAGTATTTTCGGATTACTCTATTGATTGTATTAGTTGTGAATCAAGGTCTAGGACAAAGAGTAAACAATCATGATGATAATCGTGAGTATCATTTTATAAATAATAATAACATAAATATTTTAACAATAATAATAATGAATTATCAAAGAAATATAAATATCATTTTTTTGTTTTTACAATTTTTAGTTATTCGTACAAAAAAAAGTCAAATTGATTCAATGCTAGAAAATAATATGAAAGTAATTTTAACAAAAATTATTCATGAAGGAAATAATAATATTGGTATACCAGTATTGGAACCATTTATCAAAGAAAATTTTACATTTCACATCAAACATAATGACATGATTGAGTAATTATTTTTTTATTTAAATTACTAATATTTATTAAATTAAAAAATGAGTAATATTTTCGTTAAAATAAATTTACAGTGCAAATATTGAATTAAATAATTTTGAAATTCAAGGAATATCAAATTATACAATAAATAAAACGAAAATTGATTTGGTAACTAAAAAAATCAATAGTGAAATAAAATTTACAAAACTTTATATGAAAGGTATTTATAATATTGATGGTAATGACACTGATAAAACTGAAATATTAATAACAAACGGAGAATTTAAGTATGTAAATTATTATATCTGTCATTAAATAATTACTTTGATATTATAAATTAAAAATAATTTATTTATTACAGCGCAACATTCACTGATTTTTCATTTAATATTTTCATCAAATTAAAAATAAATTCAAATCGACCTTCAATTGATAATGTTGATTTAAAAATTGCTCTTGGTTCACTTGATGTAAGTATAAAATTATCAACAATTGCTTTAAAACATTTTATATAAAAACATACACATTTTTTTTCTCATTTGATTTACAACAATAGTTGTCTGCAAATGGTCTTCCTGGTGATGAGAGCTCTTCCAGAATATTGAGTAAAATAATATCAGAAAAAGCACCAAAATTTATTGATGATAATCAAGCTGAAATAACTGCACCAATAATTAAAATTATTAAAGAACGTGTAAAATTATTGTTAAAAGAAAGACCTCAAGTTTTAAGAAGACTAACTAGTAATTATTATTAATAAAATTTTAAAGCTAAAAAAAAATAAAAAGAATTTCAATTTAAATGTATTTTTAAAATGTCTCATAATCACAATGATTTTTTTTTTAAATATTATTAATTAATTAGAATTATAACAATATAATATTTTTTTTTAATAATTAATACTTAAAAAAATATATTTATTAATTTATTAAAAAAAAATAAATATATATATATATAAGTAAGTATATAAGAAATAAAAAAAAAACAACAAAATTTCAAAAAATCTTAATTACTTGTTATGTTTATTATTTTATAACAAAAATATTATTACAAGTTATTATAATTATTTAAAATATACTTTTATACCAGCAAAAATATACTTTTTGGGTAATAAAAAAATAAAAAATAATAATGGTATCAACTAGATTTAGTAATAAACATTATTATTTAATATTTTTAGTTTTGGGATAAGAAAAAAGAATATTTTCAAGTTATAGAAAAAAAAATATATAGTTATAGGTAAATCAGCTAAGAAGAAGAGGAAGGAGGAGGAAGAGATGCTATTGGTACTGGTACTGGTACTGCTGCTGCTACCGGTGATGATGTTGATAATAATGATACTGTTGGTGTTGGTGTTGGTGTTGGTGGTGGTAATGATGATGATAGAGATGATGGTGGTATTGATGACGATGATGATGATGATGATGATGATGGTGGTGGTGGTGGTGGTGTTGTTGAAGGTAGAGGTGGATTTGATGACCAAGACCATGATGGATTTACAAGTTCTTGAAATGTTTGATATGGATATTTTGTTCTTTGTTGAAATGGTAATTGTTGTCGATAACACGAATATTGTCCATAATTATTATTTTGATATAAATTATTATATCCAGGATTTATCCAAGCACCTTGTGGATACTGTTTATGATTTTGCCATTGTTTTTGTTTATTACCTGTTTTTTGAGAAACATTATGTGAACTCCATGGATGCTTAGATTGCCAGTCTATAAAAAATTGCAATAAATAATTAATTGATAAATTATTATTATTAAAGTTTATAATTTTAGATAAATTATAATTTACTTGATTGACGTGAACGTTTAGCTGGAACATCAGAATTTTTCTTTAATTTTGATCGTTTGTAAGCTTCTTCAGCTTCATCATCTGAGAAATATGGTTCTTCTTCTGGGTCAATTTCATCAACTGCTTTAATTCTTTAAATAAAAAAATATAATTATAAAAATTGTTAAATTTATTTAACAATAAATAAATAATAAAATATCAATGATTATTAACTTACTTTCTAAGCTCACTTTCAAATACTAATGATGTATGTTCAGAGTTTGGAACAAAATATACTGACATATTAGCTTCAACTTTATTTTCTTTTATATGATCAGGTGTATTAAATCTAACACAATAATGTGGTTCTGTTACTTTTCCAAAAACATCAAAAATTCGTCCAAGAACTCTTTTTCCTCTATCAAGAAATAATATTGTGTCTAAATTAAGTGTTGGTTTTCCTGGACTTGGTATTACAACGACCATTTGATCAACAGTCCATCCAACCTGTTAAAATATTTTGAGTTATTATTATTCAAAGTTATTATTATTAATAAATTACTATTTTTTAAAAATATTAATCATTTTAAATACTAACCTTGCCCAAAGGTTCACATAATACTTCTTCTACTGAAATATTGAGCTGTTCAATTGGTGGAAGATAATCAAATTCTCCTTTTATCTGATTTTTTTCGGATTTTCTATAAATTTTAATAAATTGAATGTTTATAAATTATTTGTAATTTTAAATTAATAATTTTAAAATATTATTAATTAATAAATTTACTTTTTTGAAGAAGCAGTTTGATCATCATCATCTTCATCATCATCATTTTCAAGATCTGAAGGTGGTGAACTACTTGAGCTGCTTGTGCTACAACTACTGGATTCTTCTTCACTTTCAGAGCTAGATGAGCTATCATATTGAACTAATCTAATTTGATTCATTTTTTAATTATTTATAATTATAACACGTAGATATACCTATATAATAAAATATTTGTATAGTCTCAACAATTTTTTATGTTATTGTTTACAGGAACTCACAAGTTTCACATATATTACTTATTTATATTATTATACTCCATTAAGCTCAACCACGTGCAATATTTACCGCATTGTAACGCATGTAGCTGAATTTTTTTGATGGAAAAACACTAAATGTACAAACAAACATAGACACGACTCTCTCAAGTCATATAATATTACCAGAAACGACAATATTTTATCCATAAGTAACTAGAAAATCTAGTTTTTTCTGGGGATAAACAGTCTTGCATGCAAATTAGACAAATTTGGTGTAAACTTTCCTTTATATTGCACTTGTATGCATAGTTATATCTTGTATGTACTAATAAAGGCACACACATATGCATTATGAATTATTTTTGTTTATTATTGTGAATTTACAAGTTTTATTATTATTGTTACTATATGCATAAACATATGTGCACATATTTGTATACATACACACATACATAGGTACATATAAAAAACTTGACAACTTGTTTTGACAGACCACAAAGAGAAACAAAGAAAAAAATATGTTTTTTTATATTTTATATAAATATAAATAAAAGCCAAAGTTATATGCAAAATTGTGCCAAATCAAGTATAATTATAATTACATTGTTAAAATTTTTAATTCTATAAAAATATTATTATATGATAATAAAACTTAATATTTAAAATGTCTGATTTAAAAAACTGGCCAGTTTTGAGTCTTTTAAAAAAAGATTTTATCAGTGAAATTCATACTGTACTCATTTTCGGTATAATTTAATTAATTGATTTATCTTTAAATATTAAATACATAAATTTTATATATTTTTGGTATTATTATTTTTCATAGGTTCAATTAGTAATGAGGCAATAATATTAACTAAAGATGATGATGTTTATGCATTAGGAACAAATCAATCTGGTTGTTTAGGAACTGGTGATACACAAAGTTCATTGTATCCAGTTAAAATTGAAATATTGTGTAAAAAAAATATGAAAACATTTGCATTTGGTATTGGACCACATGTTATTGGATTAACATCTAAAGGAGAAGTATATTCATGGGGACACAATGGATTTTCTGAGCTTGGTAATGGTTCTTCACATAATGGTTTTTCTCCAACAAAAGTTGCATCAACTTTTGAAGATAAGAAAATTATTGCAATTGCATGTGGTAGTCATCATTCATTGGCACTCAATGAAGATGGTGAGGTAATTATAATTTTATAAATATTAATACCAAGAAAAACTATTTTTTTTTGTTTTTCTTTTTTTAATAAGGTTTATGGATGGGGTCAAAATACATGTGGCCAAGTTGGTACTGGAATAAGTACAAATCAAAATACTCCAAGAAAAATAAATTCAAGTTTAAATGGAAAAAAAGTTGTACATATTTTTTGTGGACAAACATCAAGTATGGCTGTAACAAAATGTGGGGAAGTTTATGCTTGGGGAAATAATAGTGTTGGACAATTAGGGATTGGTACATATATTAATCAATTGAATCCAATGAAAGTTTCTGGATTAACTGGAATAGTAATAGGTAATATAAAATATAAGAAAAAAAAATAATAAATTAACATAAGACATAATAATTTCAATATTATTTAAGTTAAAGTTGTTTGTGGATATTCTCACACAATGGCTTTGAGTGATGAAGGTGATCTTTACGTTTGGGGTGGTAATGGATATGGACAATTGGGTATTGGTACTAAATCAAACACTTGTGTACCTGTCAAGGTTATTATTATTTTTAAAATTATATAATACAAAAACATTCACATCTAATTAGCCTAAGGTTGACGGGATCAAAATAAACTATTATATGGATTTTATTGGAGTTTTTTTAAAGAATATTGGAGTGGAGTTAATTTTCTTTGAGAGTTAATAGTTTGATTAATATTTAGGACGCAGGCAGCCTGGATTTTTTTAATTTTTAACTTTTTTAAATTATTTTTTTTTTAATTGATAGATAATTCTTTGGAGAATTATAAAATTCAAAAAATTACATTGGGAGAACTCCAATTGATTATTAAAAAATATTATAATTTTTAAATTGTTGCTATGCGCTGATGAATCATTTTGGTCGATTGCGCATTTCTATGCTTTCAATGCGTATTATTTACAATAAAAATTATTCAAACCTAAATTTTTTGTATTATAATTTAGTCTTCAAAATCAGAAAAAACAATGACATAATACTACATTATAAACACATTTTCTACACAGACATGCTATGGTTTATTTATAATTAATTGAAGAACTACCAATGAAATTTTTTTATCAATTAAAAAAAAAATAATTTAAAAAAGTTAAAAATCAAAAAAATCCATTAATTTATATTAATTAAACTATTAACTCCCAACGAAAATTAACTCTACTCCAATATTCTCCAAAAAAAACTCCAATAAAATCCATATAATAGTTTATTTTGATTCTATCAACCTCAGGCTAATTAGATGCAAATTACAAAAACTATTTATTTATATTATAATAATATTTTTTTTTATAAAAGTTATCAGTACCAGAAATGGGTAGAGTATGTGACATTGCAGCTGTACATATTAATCACATAAGTGCAGCTCTTGCTGAAGGTGGAAAAGTTTTTATGTGGGGTCAATGTCGAGGTCAAGTTATCACAACACCAACTATCACACCACTGAGTAGCATGCACGATGCACTTGCATGCTACTCAACACCATCAGTTATGCATGAACCACTTGTTCTATATGGTAATGATGACACCAGTATATTAGACTGTTTAAAACAAGCATTTGATGATCCGGTAAGTATTTTATTTAATATAAAAAATATTATTATAATAATAATATACTGAATTTATTATAATATTTTATCGAACAATTTATTTAGGTATTTGTTTTTAAATAAACAATTTTATTACTTTTATTAAATATATTACAAAATTTTTATTATTTAGACTTGAGAAATTTTTTTTTCCAGACAAGTAGTGATTTGACAATACAGGTACAGGGTAAATCAATTTTTGTACACAAAGCATTATTAAAAATAAGATGTCAATATTTTCGATCAATGTTTCAAGAACATTGGACTGAAAATAATCAATCGTAAGTAAAACTTATTTTATTATTGAATTATTTATTTATTTTTAAAATTAATAATAATAATAATTAACAGTGTTATTGAACATGATGAATTTTCATATGATGTGTACAAGTCATTTTTAAAATATTTATATACTGATGAAGTTGATTTACCACCAGAAAATGCATTGGGTAGGTCAAACATTGTATCAAATAATGATACAAATGTTAAATATCGTGGAACATCATTTGTCGAATTTTTCACAGAACTCTTGTACTTGGCCAACGCATATTTTGAGACTCAACTAAAACGTAAATGTGTGCAAACTATAAAGCGTGGAATAACTGTTGATAATGTTGCATTTTTATATAAAACAGCAATTGAATATAATGCTCAAGTGAGTAATATGTTTTAATTAATATAATAATAATAATTATAATTATAAATTAAAACATGATATTTCTGTTTTCTTTAAAAAACAAAAAACAAACAAACAAACAAACAAACAAACAAAACAGGAGTTGGAGGATTTTTGTTTCAAGTTTGCCCTCAATCATATGACTGCTGTCATTCAAACAACTCACTTTGGTAAATTGGATGAAGTAACTCTTAAGACTTTTATTACAAAAGCAGCACAAGCTGGTGCTTTCAAGTCTTAAGTTTATTCAGGGAAAAATAAAAATATATAATAATTTATACAGCAAATCATTATAATGTTTAAATGTTTAAAAAAAATTTTAAAACTAAAAAAAAAAAAAATAGTTACCAGAGGTATTATATTTAAAAAAAACTATTTAAAATAGTTAAATATATATAAGTAATTTTGCATTTATATTGTGATATATTCAAAATTAAAACCAAAAAAAAAAAAAAAAAAATTGAATTATTAGTATAAGAAAAATAAATAATTTTTTAAATAAAATTTTGATTAAATACATGACTTAATAATTCATTCAATTATTTTATATTTTAAGGCATTTTATCTTCGTTTGATTTATCTGGGTCAAATCATTTGGAAAAATTAATTAATAGTTCAATGAAATAATTATAAATATTTTTTAATCAAGTTTCAAATTATTAAATTGTCACAGTCAGTAAGTTTTTTTTTAATTTTTTTTAGGCTGACAAATGAATGAGATATAATCTTTTTTAATTATCAAATTTTTTGCACATTTAGGTCGATGACGACTCAATTTATTTACACTCAGTCTACTAATACATACCATGAACCAAATTTTTTTTTTTTTCTTTTTTTGCACAGTAGCGTATCATACATTTTATTTCGAGAGGTTTTTTTGTTTTTAATCTTCACTTTGTGTTCTTGAATATGACTTATTTTTATCACTGAGATCTATAAAAATCACGATGTTATTTTTTAATTATTACTGTTGATAAAATTTGTTTTCTTTTTTATTTGAATCCAATATACATTATATTTAAGTATTTGTAGGAAAATTAAATATTGCAAGTAGACACTATTATACATATATTAAAAATATAACTGAAAACAAATGGTATTTATAGGTACAATGATACAAATAGATGCAACATTTAATAAAATTCAAAGTTTAACATTACCACATACACCATATATGGTATTTTATAAAAAAAAAATTAATGATAATAATTCAAATAAAAAAAGATTCAGCCACAATCAGGACCTCATGCTGCTCCAAGACCAATTATTCATGATGAATTTGTTGATGAATTCACAAACATTTTCGGAGACATCTCCGATATTGAACCATATATTGAATCAGCACCAATTATAAAAAAATTATCAACAACAACAACTACTACTACTACTACTATTACTACTACAATACGAATCATAACAGCACCTGTAACATCATCATCAAAGAAAAAAAATTGATGGTAAAACATTATGTTTAATGGGTACAACTAAAATATCTGGTTGGGTGAAGGGCTATGTCCAAACACCATTAAATAAATTTAAAAAATTATTAAAAAAACATCCAAATATTATTTACTACAATGTTGATGAATACATGACTACCCAAAATTGTAGTAATTGCAATGAAAAATGTATAGTAAGCACAATTGGAAATCGTTATTTATATTGCACTAAGATCCATATATAAATGGTGGTTGTAAAATTGGTAATGTTGGTTTTGTAAAATTGTTATTAAAAAATAAAATCACGATGATAAAATGTTGATAAAATTTGTTTTCTTTTTTATTTGATTTCAATATACATTATATTTTATCATTGATAAAAATAATAATAATTTATATATTTTATATGAATTTTATATTTTTTTAAATAATTAAATAGCTGAATTATTTTCAATTTATAATTCATCAGCAACCATTTAAAAAAAATAAATTTGTTTTTTAATTAATTTTTAATTACAAAAGGTCAACAAAAAAAGTACATAAATTCAAGGAAATTTGGGTTTAAATTGATGTTTTTAATAATATTTTTTTTTTAAATGGAAAGTTTAAATGAAAAAAACATATTACCTTGATTTAAGTATTTTCTTTTCCATCAAAAAAATAAAAATAAAATAAATAAAAAAGAAAAAAAGTAATTATATGTATATTTTGTTGGATTTATATTCTCTTATTAATAAAAAAAAAAAAGGTAAACAAAAATTAACTTAAAAATTCAACATTATTTGACAAATAAAAAACTCTGGTTATTTTTTTTCATTCTTGATCTATATTATTAAGATCATATATATAATTTTATATAATTTTATTTTAATTTTTAAATTTTTTATTTATTTTAAATCTATCAATAACGATAATATTATTTTAGGCCTGTGGGCTACTTTTTCAGCAAATTAATATTGCACAATCAATAAAATATCATAATTAACTTAATTGTTGATTGATTTAAATATCATCATATAGCTCTTGTACCTTTTCATTGTTTATATATTTTAATTAACATTTTCATTTAATTTTTTCTATTGTTATTTATTTTTTTATATAATTCTTTTTCCATTTTATTTATATATTTTTATATTACTTATTGATTAATGGTGACAATGAATTGGTACGTGTGCACCTAAATTACATTTTATTATTATTATTATTATTATTAATTGAAAAAGCGAAAAATATAAAAACTTTATTTTTTCGTTTTGTTTCAATTTATTTTCTTTGACTATTATTTATTTATTATTATCTATATATTTATTTATTTTTTTATATACTTTCACTTTCATTATCTGGAAGTACATCAGTCTGGCAATATTTAAAAATCTATCATTGATTTAAATTGAAATTAAAACTGCATTATTTTAATTTTCGTGTTTTTTTTTTCTATATATATATATATGTGTGTGTGTTTATATTTTATATGGTTTTTAATAAATAATGAATATTGGACAAAAGTGCAATGCGCCAAACATACACATATGTTTTACTGTATATTTTTTATGTTTTTTAAATTTTTATTATTATATATATTCTTTCAGTTTTAAAGACGGAATTGGACTACTTAAATGGTTTTTTTTTTATTTTATTATATTTTTTATCTTTTATATATTTATTGTTATTATTCATTCCATTAAATTTTTTTTTACATGTATTTTTTTGATACATAAAAATTACATTAGATTTTTTATTTTTGCTCATTTTGAGTTAATGTTTTTTTATTTATTTATTTTTTTATTATACATACTAAAGATTTATTTAATTCGCATTTTTATTTTTTTAACATTTATCTTTTTTTTTTTTTTTTTTTCTATGTAATTTTTATTATTATTATTTAGTATTATTTGTTCAGCTTAAATGATAAAATTTTTAATTTTTATTTGAAAATTTGGGGTGAAGATTGTGTATCTGGTGAAAATATTTTAGAAAATTCATTTGAATTTTTTCTGAATTATCCTTATATTTTTTATAAATTTTTATGCGTTTTTTCCGAAATTAGCTGATTTAGTAAAATAACTGAAGAATTTTGCCAAATATTATTATTTCAATGCAGAAATTTCTTTGGAATTCTGTGTTCTGAGAAATTAGTGAAAAATTTTTTTTACAATTTTTTCTATATATATGTAGAATAAAAAATATTAGAAAAAGTTATTTCTATAAATGAGCCAATTACGGATAAATTTTTGGACTTGAAAATATTTGAAAAAAATGATGAAGGTAACTTTGAAAAAATTCAAATGAATTGATATAATGTACTATACTATAGTTTCAAGATTTAAATATTTTTTTTTTATTTTTTGAGTGATTGAGATATTGTTTTATTTTTTCACTAAAATATTTGTTTAGTAATTGTTTTTTTTTAAAATCAGTTTAGAGTCTTTTATCGTATAAGACTTAATAATTTATGACACAATATATAAAGAGGTCAATTTGTATTAAAATCTCGTCTGACCAAATAGTCGGTTTGACTACTGATAAAAATTTTCATACTAAACTTTTATATCCAATCTTATATTTTTTTATTTTTTTTTTTTTTTATTAAACTTTACAATCAATTTTATTATCTACAGCAAATATTTGAGCGATAATTTCGCACTTTGACAGATCTATAATTATATATATATACATATATTAATCAAATATAGAAAATCAAATTGAATCGTCAACCCAACTTTTTTTTTTCGTGTAAAATAAAAAAAAAAAAAAAATAATACATATATGATATATAACAATAGAAATAGTTTGAGGAAATTGGTTATACGAGGGTTATTGTTTTGTGAAGGGTTTTTTCAGGAAGTAATATCGACAAGAAAAATAATAATACCCATACATACATATAACTTGGCTATAAAGCTAAAAGGGCGTATATATTATTTTTTACTTTTATTATATTTTATATTCAAGTACTGTTCTAAATTTCAATGTTATTTTATTTTATTTTATTTCATATTTTTTTTTTCTGCCTGAAAGAATACTGATTATTTTTAGGGTAACATTTGAGGGTCGTTGTTATTTTTTATTATCTTTTTTTTTTTTTAAATTATTATCGCTCATTAAATCAAAAAAATAGTCGACATAAATACGCTCTTTTGGCACTAGTCATGTGATATGTATTATAGACAAAAAAAAAAAAAAAAACCAGTTACATAAACGTTTTTGCGGTTAATCGTTTTTAAAAAACATATATATTTATTTATTTATTTATTTATTCCCTCAATTCTTTTGGCCCCTTTTAACTGTGTTGGGCGTGTTTCGGACGTTTTTACTGCCTCAATGCGGATTCCCGGTCATCTCTGCGAAATAAAAATCAATAGAACGCAAAACAGCCTCTTGGAAATGTTCCAGAATTTTTTATTTTATTTTTCATTATATTTATATAATTTTTTTGTTTTTTTAATGTAATTTTATTTTATTTTTTTAATAACTATTGATTAATCTTATTATTTTTTTATTATTATATTTTATCTTATATTTTTATCAAATTTAAGAAAAAATATAAAAATGAAATATTATTAGCCAATTAAATTTTATGATAAAATCACTGGAGTGTGAATATAATGATATCAAATCATTTATTTTATTTTCATTCATTTTTTTTTTTTTTTTTTTGAATCTTATTTTATTTCTCAAAACTTTTCTTTTATATTATTCTTTTTGGTCCAGTTCACAATATTTTACTCACAATGAAACTATAATTAATAAATCTTTTTTTTTTTTTTTTTTTTTTTTATTTCTTTCAACTTATAATAATCATAACAATATTGACAACAATAATAAATGTTAGATATGTTCATTCATTTTAATTATAACCACCCTCAAATTTTTTTTTTTTTTTTTTTTTTTTTTAATCGCAATTACAAATATATTTATTTATTTTATTATTATTTGAATATTTTAAAAGTTGGGTTTGACGTAATAATTTTTTTTTTTATTTATATTTTATAAGGCAGCGAAAAAACTGTCATTGTTTGTTAAAAATTTTATATATATTTGTTTTTTTTTTTAAATTATTTTCACGACTATAAGAAACATCAACTCAATATATTTTTTAACATATACTTATTTTATACATAAACAAATATAATTTACTTTATATAATTTTATTTTTTTATCATTCAATTTCATATTTGAGGTCCGATTTATCGTGTCGTTTAAATAATCAATAATTTTTTTTTAAATAAATTTTATTATTTTTAATTACTTTTATTTAATAATCATCACTATTTTTAATTTTTTTTTTTTCAATTTAAATAATTTTAATAATGCATTTTAAATAATAGTAATTTTGTAAAGCATATTTATTTAGGTGCAAAACAAATAAGACAAGCAATTATTATATATTTTTTTTTTTTTAATTTTTATTAATTATATTATATTTTATTTATTTATTTATGATATATAATTATTTATTTTTTAATTATATTTTTCATCATTATTATCGTTGTTATTTTATTATTATAATTACCATTATTGATATTATATATAATTTATTTAAATAATTTTTTTATTTATCACTCTATGTACCCATTATTATCAATGATGAATTTTTGTTTTTTTTTTTTTTTTTAGTTTATTAATTTATTAGTTAATATAATTTTTTTTATATATAAATCGTATAAAGCTTACTAGTAGGCTTTCGTTTAAGTAATGAAATTTTTTTTTTTTTTTTGGTAAATTTTAATATATATTTTATTTTTTTTTATTCTTACAGCAATTTAGTAATGATTTTTATGACTTTTTTTGACTTGATCATTGTTTTATCAAATGGGTAAATTGTTTTTTTTTTTATCAGTGATATTTGGTACTATATATGCATTTTTTTTTTTTTTTTTCCATTTGTCAAGCTATTAAATTTACAGGTGAAATTTTTCATTTTTTTTTTTCTCGACTTGCTCAGTCATCTATTGCTCTCTCACGCTCATGTAAGAGTATCATATTTTTTTTTTTAAACTGTTTTTTTTTTTTTTTTTTATTTAAAAATTATTTGTTAATTTTTAATGCAAACGCTGCGATGTAAAATGACAAAATTATTCTACGTAAACATAAAAACGGATTGAGTGAGGTAAAAAAAAAAAAAAAAACCATTAAAATTTTAGATTAATTTATATAGTCACGATATAATTTAAATTAAAAATAAAAAAAAAAATTTTATATGACTTTGATTATTATTCTCTTTCCGTTTTTATTGTCAGCGCAAAATAATTTTGGCAGTTTTTCAAGGCTTGAGGGAAAATCGTGTGACGATGGAAAATACAAATTGAAAAAAAGTTTTTAATGAAGCAAAAAAAAAAAAAAAGATAATAACATAACTTTATTTTTTTTTTTATTCAACATTGAAAGTAAAATATAATTACTGATTTATGTAAATTATTTATGATAATCTATATTCAAATTTAAATCAATCAAATCTCTACTCAATTATTTCCAAAAAAAAAACTAAAAAATATAATATTTAAATTTTCCAACATAAAATAAACTACATTTTTTTTATGAAATTCAAAAGCAAGTATATGTTGAAAATAAATTTAAAAAATGCATTTCTTTTTTAGTAAAAAAAATAAAAAAAGCTCAAATTTGAATGTTTGTATTTTAATGTGCAAAGAAAAATCCTCTAAAAAAAATCAAGAACCGGAAAAAATAATGAAAATAATAATAATAATAATAAATCAAATGAAGAGAAAAAGAGAAAAATATATTTATCCCTCGACAAACTCAAGAGTCTTCTTGCTTTTCCCATGAGTAAACTGAAAAAAAAATTTAAAAAAATAAAAAAATTTTTGTTCCCTCAGGAATCGATCCACCATCGTCGCTCGATTATCCCAGAAAACTAGAATAATACGCTCGCGTCAGCTTGATATGTCTGCCATATTTATTTATTTATTTATCTATTATTTTATTAATTAATTTATATATACATAATTATATGTGTATATTAATACAAATACTCATTTATAATGCCAATACTATGTAGCAGTAGTTTCAGCCATGATATCAGTCTATGATGTATGAAGGAAAAATAAAATAAAAAAAAAATGTATAAAGAAAAAAAAAAAAAAAATAATATTTTTATATTTATGAATGAATTTACGATCTTATCAAATTTAATAAGAAATCGAAGAAGATAAGAAGAATATATAATAAGAATTACAAGACGATGAAACAAAAATTAAGATTCATCGGATCAAAGTGATCAAGTTGAAGGAAGCTATATAAATATTGTGTTGACAGTGGTGTCGTTGAATTTTACAGTTTTTTTTTTTAAATTTTTTATTAATATTATTTTAATATATTTATTTATTTATTTATTTATTTATTTTAAGTATATTATATTATTTTTTTTTATCTTAATTTTTATATTTACTAATTTTTTTTTCGTTTTCATTTGAAAAATAATTGGAATCGTTGACTAGACATAAATGTCTTGTTTTTTAAGGGGCATCAAGATGTTGGATATAGCTGTGTTGAATATGATACTCAGTAACGCAAGACTCAACGTCAGAGCAGCATGAAGACTTAATGATTCACTACCACTGCAAGTCTCTTTTGAAGTCATCTCCAATTTGGCTAGAGAAAAAAAAAAAAAAAAAAAAAAAAAAGTTATAAAAAATCAAAAAGTAAAAAAACTAAAAATATATAAAAAATAGTAATTTTTTTATTTTAATAATTAAATTTGTGTAATTATAGTTTAATTTTTTTTTTTTATAGATATATAATTTAATAGTTGAAAAAAAATATTAATTTTAAATATATATAAAAATCATATTTAACAATTGAAAAATTAATTTAAAAAAATAAAATTGTGCTTGATTGAAATTATGAATTTTTCTGACAATCAAAAATTTTTCTGTAAATGAGCAAGTTAATTAAAAAAAAAAAAATAAAATAATGTTAAATGTATATGTTGAATGTGTACATTAACATTGGGAGGTTGAGGTGTTGAGTGGAGAGGATTTTAGGGTGGGTGCGCGACGAACTACGCTCAACATTCGTTGGTGCGGTGGCATTGATCCACCGTCCAGTCCCACCCCTTTTCCTATTTTTCACCCTCCAAATCTTTTCCTGTCCCACATTTTTATTTATTTTATTTTTTCATCCCCTATACTGATAATCCTTGTTTTTTTATTTTATTTTTTTATTTTTCTCAGTGTATTCATCTTATTTGATGATTTTTTTTTTTTTTTTTTTTTTTTCACCCCCTGTAGCAATCTCGATACAATTCATTTAATCTATATATAGTTATATATACAAAAATAATGATGGGAAAAAAAAAAAAAAAAATATATAAAAAAACAATAATAAAATCTTACCGGTAGCAGCAAGTAGTTGTGGCAAGTATTTTTTCCAAAATGCGCATTGGCGCGTTCTGATACCATATCCAACATCAGTTGTATTGGTATTTAGGGTGAGATATTCTTTATTTGTTGATGTATGCTGAGGCCAAAATGCCTCGGTCCAAGATCCATCATCACCCATGTTTGGATCTCTTTAATATAAAGATAAAAATATACAAATAAAATAAATATATATTTTTAGCTAGCTTAGATATATATAAATGTAAATAAATAAATAAATAAATATTAATTAAAAAAGAAAAACATTTTTATAATTTTTGTTTTTACCCAGTTTTAGCAAAATTAGCCCAATAACGCATCATTCTTTTGGATAAATGTATTTCTTCTTTGGTATATCCTTTAGTTGAATCAAGTGGTTCACCAAATACATAATTAATTTCATCAGCATGCATAACACCAGTCCATCTTGGCCATGGATTATTTTGTGATCTGTGTTTATAATAATACATATAAACAGAATTACCAGTTTCAGCATATCTTCCAGCAAATTCATTGACATTACATGTAAATTGATAATCACCAACAATTTTATCAATAGCATCACGATTAATATTTGGATCATCTGGATGTAACCAATCAGTATACTCATAAATAATTGCTTGTCTTGCAATTTGATTAACATATGGATTTAATTCAGTAACTGATCTTACAAATTCTTCACGTGATATTTTAACATCTTCTTTACCATCAATACGAAATTTTTCAGTTAAATAATATATTATAAAATAAAAACCTTCTTCTGTATTTGAACCCATTAATATATTTGCTTTTTTAAATGAATTTGTTATTAATGAACGTTGTGGTGTTTCATCTAAAAATGAACCATCAATTACTGGTACAAATGGAAATTCACATATACCAAGTGTACCCCATTCACTATTAACTAATTTATGTGGATCAACTTGTATAAGACAATCAATAACAGCTTGCATATTTTCATGATCATGAGGACAACCAACAGCTTCAGCTAAACGTAAACCACGCATTATAGATTCTTCACGTGATATTATTGCCCATGGTGCTGTTGGTGAGCCAGACTGCATTATTGCTTGATTAAATAAATGCCTAAATAATATTTTAAATTTATATATTAATAAATATATATTTTTTCTTTAAAAACTTGCTTTCAATTAAATTTTTAATTTTTTATTAGGATAAAATTAAAAAATATAATTAAAAATTATATATAATTTTTTACAAATTCACATAATTACAAATTACACAAGATAATTATAAAAAATGTAAACAAAAAAACACCCCAAGTTTTTGTACTTATATACAAACCTACTTAAAACAACTCTTGATAAATTAAAATAAAAATAATGATATTTTTTACTGAATAAGTGTCATACAAAAAAAAAAAAAAAAAAAAAAAGTTTTTTTTAACTACCATATACAACTGATTTAAAGCTCTGAAAAAAAAACTCCAACAAAAAACAGTTTGTATTTTGTTTGAAAAAAAATAAATAAATAAAAATAAAAAAATATTATTGAATTACTATATGTATATAAAACATTTCAATTAAATAAAAAATATTTTGTATTATTACCTCGATAATGGTGACAATAAATGCATCGAAACAGATACAGCACCAGCACTCTCACCAAATAGTGTAACATTATCTGGATTACCTCCAAATGCAGCAATATTATCTCTTACCCATTGAAGTGCCATTGTTTGATCGAATAATCCAGTATTACCTGGTACATCAGATGTTCCAAAATAAAGAAATCCAAGACTGGCAACACGATACTGCATTGAAACGAATATGATGTTTTCCTCACTGACAATGGTTTTTGGATCGTAAACATCAAGAGTGGCAGAGCCAGAATAAAAGCCACCTGGAGAAAATGCGTGATGGCTGCTGCAAATGTCTATCGTGAACGGGACTAAAGTAAAAAAAAAAAAAAAAAAAAAATTGAAAAATAAATAACTCACCACCAAATATCCATACCATGACTGCTGCATTTGTTGGACGTGGTTTTGGTAATACAACATTAACATATAAACAATCTTCACTTAATTGAGTATTTGGATTCCACATTGTTGCACCAGGAAAATCACCAAATACAGTATCAAGTATTTGTACACAACTATTTGGTAATGTTGTTGTATTTAATATACCATCCCATTTTTCAGCTGGTCTTGGATGACGAAATCTTAAATGTCCAATTGGTTTTTGTGCATATGGTATACCAAAAAATGCATCAACTTTTTTACCACTTGATGCTATTAATGTTGTACCACGTATACGTCCTTTTTTAGTTGTTATTATTAATGGATCATCTGGTCCATTTAATGCTTCAGCATGTGGTTCAATATTTATTAATTTTTGTTGATGATTTTGTTCATGTGAATGTTGTTGATTATCTTCTTGATGTTGTTGTTGTTGCTGTTGATGATTTTGTGTACTAATATCTTCATGTGATAAATCAGCATGATGACGAGATCTGTGTGATGGTGTTGCTCTTGCACCAAAATCAAGTGTCGTTGCAACTACAACTGTTAATACAACTAATGTTTCAACATTCAAAAGTGTGCCACGACCTCTTGTCATCGCCATCGTATTCTCACCACACCTTTCCTCACCGTTCTACACCTATTACAAATTAACTCTATAAAAAAATTACAAAAAAAAAAAAAAATAAAAATAAAAGTAATTTATATATACTTTGTTAAAAAATACATACACATTATCATTAATGAGATTGATAAAAATAATTTCTTTGATTTAGTATAAGCTAATTTAAAAATAAAACAAAGTTTGATTATGCAAAAACAGATAAAAAAAAATTAATTAATTTTTTCTGTTTGACTATTTTATCATTGATTAATTTTAACTGACTATATAACTATCTCTAAAAAAATACCTAATCAAATAATATTATTTTCACCAATAAATAAAAATAAAAAAGAAACAATTACTATTTTTTAATTTTTTCTAGTTTTTTTTAAATATTTTACTCGCCTTGAGTCAATGACGACAACTGAATCACTTGGATTTCAATGATGAGACAATATTGCTTGCCAAATTGGCAGGCAAATATTAATTCAATTGATTATAAATTATTGTTTTGATTATGATATTTATCAAGTGGTGTTGAAATATGAAAAGTGGAAAAACAGAGTGGGATCCAGGGACAATTAATATCCAATCACCCTTCTTCAATCAATTATATCACCGTTTCAACAGTCATCATTCTACAAACAAAAATTATTAATTAAAAATAAATATATTTTATTATTTAAAATTATATCATATATATATTTTTTTAAAAACAACAAATTAAATATTATGTTTAATTTATTATAAGATTTGCCGTATGACTTTATTTATATTTTATTGCATGATTTGACGAGCAACAAAATTTTCAAGTAGAATAGAATACGTTTATGAAAAAATCACGCAAACATGCAATAGTAACTTATAGATTGTTGTATTATGATTATATATGCGCTATATCCTCATTTTTTTTTTTTTTTTTTTTCGTTTAGGGGTTGATTCAGGTCTAGTTTTTGTTGTTCATTGGTGTGTATGAGTGTATGTGTTTGATTTCGTTCAGTATAAACGACGAGGGTGATAATAAAGGGGTGACCTAGAGGTGTCACTGGGTTAGCGTGTCCATGGGTCATCCATAAACCCTGCTGCTGATATATATTACTTGTCTATATATATATACTATCATATATATTTCTTCATATCAGCCTCAACCTTTTGCCCACTTGCTGCCCACTTTTTTTGTTTTATTTATTTTCTTTTATTAATTATTTTATTTGCAAATTTAAAAAGTAAATAAAAATTAATAATTTATTAAAGATTTTTTTATCTATAAATTATTATTATTATTTTTTTATACTAAAAAAAAAAAAGGTAAGTCTTTATAAAATCATTTTATTGGCTAAAAAATTTAAAAACAATTTAATAAATATAAATATCTTATATAATTTATAAAAAAACTTTACGAGAATAAAAAAATAATCTAAAGAAATTTATTTTATCTAAAAAAAAAACTATGGAAAATATGTTAAAAGCTTTTTATGAAAATAAATTGTTTTTATTATCAAAAAAAATCTAGATATATAAAAAAATTTTATTTTATTGATATGACATGCAAAGTGATCAACAACAGTACGATTTTATATACCAGTAAAAATATTATCATTAATTCCATAATAATAAAAAAAAAAAAGGTATTATTATAAAATTTACAGTATCGTATTATATTTTTTTTGTAAGCAATCAAACAATGATAAATAAAAGTCCATAAGGTTAAAGATAAATGAGGTCAGATAATAATTTATAAATTTTTTTTGCCGTATTTCTTTTTCTAGATAAATATTTGATAATACCTGATGTATATATTTTAAATGTGAATTTAAGAATTTCTTTCTAAAAAAAATTTGACAACATAACAGACTAAAAAATACATAGAAAAATAGTCAACTCATTGAATATATGAAAATTATGATAGGCTCATTTGTGTTATAAGTATATATAAATGTGCATATGTATTTCAATCGGTGAAGGTCATATTTTTGTCGCAGTCAAGTTCATATACGTATTGCAAAAAAAAAAAAAACACCTATATATATCATATGTATATATTATTAATTTTAGTGTTTTTTTTTTATACTATTCATATAACTTTTTAATTATAACATATATAAATCTTCAAAGTACATAAATTAATCTATCAAATAAAAAAAAAAAATATATCGACAAAAAAATATATAAAACTTTTATTTACGTAAATTTATCTTAAATAAAATACTAATAGAATTAAATGACTTTTTTTTTTTTTTTTTGTTCAATAAAAAAATTTAAATGAAAATAATAAAATAAAAATATATAAGCCATTGTATTGACATGCCATCAAGCTTGATTAATCACTAAAATATATTGAAAAAAAAAAAAAAAAAACAAAATAGCAATACAATAATAACATTCA
Organism: Lysiphlebus fabarum; assembly: GCA_011426435.1. Classification (NCBI taxonomy): domain Eukaryota; kingdom Metazoa; phylum Arthropoda; class Insecta; order Hymenoptera; family Braconidae; genus Lysiphlebus; species Lysiphlebus fabarum. The sequence goes on from WSYQ01001287.1 coordinate 218,221, forward strand.
GAGAAAAAAAATCAAACTGTTACAGCTGCGATGATTAAAATTTGTGACCTGTACAAAGAGATGAGATAACTTGTTAAAACCATATAGTAATTTAACAAATAAATAAAAAAAAAATAAAATAAAATAAATGAACAGTCCATCAAAAGATTGTGTAGTTTGATAATTATTTGTTGTCAATGTAATGGGAACAAGCATGTTAAAGGAAGTCTTTATGAGCTGGTATTAAGTACAGGTTTATATAAAAAAAAAAGGGTCGGAGATATAACCGTATATATAATATAGCTTCCGGGCATATACTGATATGGGCCAAATGACACGAAAAGTAAAACGATAATCGGTTCATATACATATACGAAAAAAAAAAAAAAATCATAATGACAAAATTTGTGGTGACGTCATAGTCGGCCTAGTCGAGGAAGAGGCTACAGGGCCGAGCCCAAAACCGCAATATGCCTGCAGTACGATTAATCTCTTTTCATGACTATAATATTGTTAGTCAATGTATATATATATAGGTATACATATATACATGTACAATATTCATGTTTCTAAAAAAAAATTAATATAAGACTTAATGACCGCATTTTTAAATTGAAAAATTGTAAAATTTTAATTATTATGATAAATTTTGATATCGACATGTCTGATGATTCAAGTGGATTTTTTTTTTTAGTATAGTTTTAGTGCCAAAAAAAATATTTAATTTTTCATTTTTTTTTTTAAATTTGACGTTGATAATACATCATTTGTGATTTATGTATATATAATGAATTAATGTTACTTTAAAAAATCAATTTTCATTTTACTTATATTATTTTTTTTTTGTTCAAAAAACTGGTAAAGTGTTTTTCCTTTTTTTGCTTCGTGTTTATAATTTATTGAATAATTTTAATTATTAAAAAATTGTGAATAATTGAAAGATAATTATTATTAAAAATCATGAATGTAATAAAGATTAAAAAAAAATTGTTTTTAAATTTATAAAAAATATAAATATACTTTAGTTTATAACATTAAATAAATTTTTTAGAAAGATAAAAATATATATAAAATTGAAATTTAATGTAAAGTTTATAATTTCTTAATTTAGTAAAACAAAATTATTCAAATTTCGTTAAATTATATTTTTTTTATTGAATAACTTTTTTCTTGAATTATAATTTAAAATAAAACTTGAGTTTATTTTTCTTCAATTTCATAGTTAAAGTTTTTTTTTTTCTCATTATCATATAAGTATATAATTTTTTAAATATAAATTAAACAACATACTTATATTATATTACACAATATTAACTTGTATAAAACTGTTCAACTGTATAGAGTTTAAGATATATACACAAGTGCATCGTTAATCTCTCTTTCCAATGAATGGAGCTTTTCTAAGAAGCCAAAAGCTCTTGTATTTCTAATCGTATGCAGATAAAAACTTATTATACAAACATGATGTTTCTCAGCGAATAAGTTTGGCTGTAATTATCATAGAAACTAGTAATCTTATTTGTTTATTATATCTTTAAAAAATAAAAAAAAATTGACAGTTAATATTATAAACTATAACATTTATCTTGTTAAAAAATGTGATAAATTAAGTGCTGAAAATTAAGATAAATTAAATGTATAATATTGAATTTGAATTTCAGAACTTTATTTTAGTGATGCCGCGATAGACGAAAAAACTTGAAACGAGACGAAAGACAAAGTTTCTCTCGTCACGAGAGATGAGACGAGACGAGACACCAATGTCGATACGCAAAAGAAAAGTCGATAGATATATATAATTTAGTTTTATTTTTATTTTTATATATGTTTAATCTATTTATATAATACATTTTTGACCTGTTATATATTACTTATTCTAAATAGAGATGCCGCGGGACGAGACGAGAGTCAGCTCTCTCGTCTCGTCTCGTCTCGTCTCGACTTCTCTCGGTCAACAATTTATTACAAATAAAATTGAAATTAAAAAAAACTTCAATAAAAAAAAAAAAAAAAAACGAAAAGCAATATAAGTTGAAATATAAATAATATTTTAATGGAAACAAAAAAATCATATTTAGAATAAGTAATATATAGAAATAAATTAAAAATATATAAAAATAAAAATAAAACTAAATTATTTATCTCTCGACTTTCCTCTCGCTTATCAACATCGGTGTTTCGTCTCGAATTTTATCGTCTCTCGTCACCTGTTTCTCGTCCCATCTCGATATCGCTAAGAAACGAGAAAATTCGAGACGAGACGAGACGAGAGCTGACTCTCGCATGTTATGTCTCGTGGCATCACAACTTTAACACTTTTTTAATAAGATTTCCGGCACATTATTAAACATTTTTTTCGGCAACTTATTTGTTAATATTTTTGTGTTAAACAAAGTGTTTAAAATATTAACAAAAATGTGTATACTAAACAAACAATTTATAGTTTAATTGTGTTCATACACTCATAATTGACTGTCAATAATTTTTTTATTTTTTAAAAATAATAAATACATAATTATAGCTGACAATATTTGCTGACAAACATCCTGATCTTATTGGGTAAAAAATAATTAACATTATGCACAGTAGATTATTTTTTAATTGTTTTAAAATTAACTTTTCTCGAAATAATAATTTTTTTTTTAACAATAAAAAATTTTAACTTTAATAATAATAATTTATATACTTTTTTGTTTTTATTTTTAATATATATATTATTAAATTGTGTTTATAAGAAAAAAAAATAACAAATATCCAAACAAATTTATATAGAAATGTGATATTGTATTTTTATGACACCTTTCGTGATAAAGTTCTCAACTTTTTTTATATATATATCAAAGTTATATAACACTTTATTTTTTATATATTTATTTTTTCTATTTTTTTTCATGCATGATAATATCAAGTTCAATGTATGATGCTTAAAAGTGTCTTTTATAATCCTCGGTTGAGAAAAGCATCGTTCATAAAAAAAAAAAAAAAAAATCATAAGAAAAGAAAAAAAAATTTTACTTGTGAAATTGTAAGCTCTAGAGATCAAGGGGTAAAAAAATAAAATAACACACGGGGTCATGATAAAGTAATAAAGTTTCTTCCAGTTTGATAATTAACTTTTTACAACAGTGAGTTAGCCGCGGAATGGTCTTACTGTTAGTATTAAAATTGGCCGCAAAAAAAATAAAAATAAAAAAAATAAATAAATGAAAAAAAAAGGTCATATTTTTTAAAAAACTTATAGCAACTTCAAGCTCAATAAAATTGTCTCAGAATTTTTTTATTTTTCATAATTAATTTATTCAATAATTCTGATATTAAGATTTTAAAAAATCACTGATATTAAAACTATATAATAGTATATTATTATTGAATTATAATTTTTTTTTATAATTTAATTTAAAATAATTTTATTTCAAGATTCATTTAAATTAGCAAAGAAAAAAATAATAAAAAACAAATGACATTGCTTGGTTAAAATTAATATATTACAAAAAAAGAAAATAATTATAAAATATATGAGATAATTTTAATTGTATTTTATTGTCTTTATAAAAATTGTATAATATACGAGGGGCTATTCATTTGTGTAGTAGTTGTGTTAGTCTGTAGTGTAGTAGAAGCGTTGTAGCCAAGTGTAGTAACGGTGTTGTAGTGATGTAGTAAGGTGTAGTAGTGTAGTAATTGTTTTTTTCTTTAGCAATTGATTGTTAAGTAAAAATATTCTTGATGTGTAGTAGGTACTGCAACAACTACAAAGTGTAGTAGTGGTGACACTAAATCTGATTGTGAATATCCCCTCGATAATATATAATATTAAAATAAATTTAATACGTAATATATTTAAATAAAGTAAGTCAAAGTCAATGTTAAAAATGGATATTCAATAATAAGAATCAATAATTTACATAGCAATAAGATTTATGAAAAAAAAAAAAAAGCAATAATAATTTGGCGCACTTGGTAAAATGTAAGTGGTACCGAGCCAGACACCGAGACCCACTTCCCCGCACTAAACGTCATTTAAAAACATCTATACATTGCATAAATAAGTTCAAGTATAAGAACACGAGGTACAAGTAAACACACCAATCTTCAACAGTATATTATATATATATATTCAATTTGTTTTTTATTTTTATTTTTTTTTATCTTTAGTAAGTAAAAAGGCAAAGGGCTCTCAGTGACCTCAGCGAGATTTAGTATATACTTTTTCAATCTATATGTATATGATACATCTATGAACATAGTCTCTAGATTCGTGAGAATTTCGAAAATATTTAAAACTAAAAAATATATAAATATTTAAAATAAAATCAAGGTGCAATTTTCCTTAACCCCATATGAATCATTGTAATATCTTTTTCATTTAAACAAATATATAATAAAGCTTAATATTATTTCAAATTTTTGATAAAATTAATTTTTAAAATATTAATAATTTTATTATTTTATGATTTCAGATTAATTGTCATTCATCATCATCATCATAGTAATATATATACAATTATACATATATTCAAGTATATCAATTTATGTTCAAAAAATATGATATTATGAAAAAATAAGTGTAATCAATATTATTTGTGTTAAAAAAATTTATCAAATTAAAGCGTTATCATTGTGCAAATGAGTTTTTTTCTTCTCTCGAGTTGGAAAATTCGATGATGCTAAACGTATATATAATAATGTTAGCCCGTTGGGCATCACATATAGTATATAGAAAACTGAACGAACAACGATTATTTGATAAAAATTCGGTATTACTATTTGTCTATAAATAAAAATGAAAAAAAGATATATATCTGCAGGGTTGAAAAAAAACAATCTGCAATCTAAATTTTACTTTGAATACTTTATTCAAATATATATTGATATACTTGTTATTCTATTCTATTTTCTATGATGTAAATAGAAATTTTGAAAAATAATTTATAATAAATTTTGAATTATATATTCTTTTTGATAAAAATTATAATTTATTGAATGTAAATATTACTATATACTTACATGTAAAAAAAAAAAAAAAAAATTAAAAAAGAAAAAAAAACTTATTTCGAGGTCGAAAAAATATTGACTATGCAGGTGAACTGATGTTGCTCTATCTCGGCTGCACTGCGGCAGGAGTTGTGTATATATAATATATATATCATATATGATATTATGTACCTATATGTCTATCTATGTACACATTGAGATCAAACATACACGCAATTTTCGACTTTGTGCATTCGCTCTAGGGGGTTGCTTTGTTATACTCTTCTTGTTGTGTATATATGTATACAATAAACATTTTATACATACAAAATATATATAAATGCAAGTATATATATTTGTAGAAAAGTAAATATGTGTATAAACGTTTCTCGAATCAAGCAGAGAATACAAAATTGTATTCACTAAAATGTATATATCATACATACATATCAAATCACCCAGAGGCTAGATTAACCTGGTTTGATATAAAAATCACAAAATCTTTTATACAAAATTTTACAAAATAAAATCATAAAAAATATTTTATTGTTTTATTATTATTATTACTTAATTTGATATTTATTTATATACAAATGTCAGTTCAATTATTGGACAGTTATTTTATTCATTTATATTTATTTTTATTTTTTTCTTCATTCAATATATAAATTGAGTAAATTATTTTTATTCAAATAAAAATAATAAATCATTTATACATACATATGGTTTTTTTTTTTTTTTTTCAATTAAAATGTTTAGAAATTTTTTTTCTTTTCAACATTGAGTAAATAATTTGCAAAACGATAATAATAATAATAATAAACAATATATAATAGAAAATTTTGTTTTGTTTTTTTTTTTTTTTATATAAAAAAAATAATAATTAATTATGTTTTTTTTGACAATGTATATAAATAAATATAGAAAAAAAAAAAAAAAAAAATTAGCAATGAGTAAGTGAGTAAAATGTAGCCTCGACAGAGAGTAGAAGTGTACAGCCACGAGAAGGATGAAGAGGTGAAAAAGGAGGAGGAAGAGGAGGAGGAGGCGTAGCGACGAATTCTCAAAAGCCTCGTATCGATTGACCCCGACGGAAAAGCCGCCGGGCCGCGCACACCAACAGAGATGAGAGAACGATGAAAACGTAAAAGCAAAATGAGGGGATGATAAGGGGGTTGGTTACGCTTTTCAAATAGTCGTATTTTTTTTTTTTTTTTTTTTTTTTTATTTCATTTTTTTCCTTTTTTTTTTACCTAAAAAAAAGTATTTTTTTTAAGATAAGAAAAAAATTTTATTTTATTTTATTTTTATATATATAGAAAATTGAATATAAAAATAATAATTTTTTTTTTTTTTTTAAATTTATTTATCTATTTATTCATTATTATTATATCTTTTATTTATTTATAATTATTTTTAATATTTTATTTTTTATTTAACTCGAAATGTATATATTTTATATACACACTTATTTTAGGCCATAATCGATTTTTGTATTTGCGCGGGATAGTAGTTAAACAAACCGCGTGCTTGAATATATTCTTCTTGTCCCTTTTTCATTTTTATATTATCCAGCTATATATATATACGATACAATCAAACCTCATGTTCCCAAAATTATTTCCGTTCAATCAATTTATTCGGTCACGCATCAATTATTATTATTATTATTTTTTATTAATTTTTTACGCAATAAAAAAATATTTATTAAATTTATTGTTGAAATTAAAAAATAAATCATGTTGATTTTAATTTAGATTTAATTTGATTTTTTGATTATTTGAAAAAATTCAAATAAAGTGGGATTAAAAGTCAGGTCATAAATTCAACAATCAGATATTATTTGGATGAGTCGTGAAAATTGTCGGCATACTATATGATATCTCGTTTGGAAAAGGTCACTGTATATTTTTGGATTTCATTTTTATTCAATTCAATATATACAAGTACATTTAAATATATCGTTTTTTTTTTTTTTTATTCTTATCTTATTTAATATACAGTTTAATTTATTCATAATTTATTCGTGTTTGACACGTTGTGTATGTAAAGAATAATATACTAGATATACATATAATATCTATGTATTTGTATAAATATTAAAACGCATTTTTATTATTTTTTTTCTTTTCAAGTTTTATTTTATAATATGTTTAAATACAAAAAATTATATATATGACATTTATTCAATAAATAAGTAATGTTTATTTAATTTGGTTATTGTTTATACATATATTTATAAATTTATATAATTTTTTTTTTTATTGTAATAGATACAATGACCTTTTATATAGTCACTCAATAACCGGAAGAGTCACTTCTCAATTGTGTAACATATATATATCCGTGTATATAAAATACCAACAAATGTACATGATGGGGATTTAAATGGGATTATCTATCGGTCAGAATATGTATATCATATATACTTTTTATTTTTATTGATGATAACGTTCCGACTTCCTGGCTTATGTATACAAAATAAAATAAATGACATTTAAAAATAAACTAAAATTAAATTTAAATTATATATGATTAAAAAAAAAATTAAATATAAATAAATAAAAATATATATAAACGATACATAAACAGTCTACTTTAGGTCACTATCTGATGTCATACTCAAAAGTTGTTTTGAGTATATAACCAATTATTCGTACGTGCTAAGTAGGCTTTTCTCATAATATATTTATATATATATATTTTTTTTTTTTCTGTTAAATTATCTGAAGTAGTTATCAAGCTGTTATACACTTGACCGACCAAATTGCAAATTAAACATCAGTTTTTTTTTTTTTCTGAGAATTATGAAAAAATATTTCAAGAGTCTGTTATATTAATTTTTTATGTATATATATATTCTAAATTTATTAATTATAAAATCAATAAATTAATAGTAAAAAAAAAAAAAAATTAATTTTTAAATAATAATAATAATTGTCTATACCTGGGTCCTATGACTGTGAACAAATCCTCTTGGCAATTTGACTGAAAATCACACTCTTCAAATTAAAAAAAAAAAAAAAGAATTAAATATAAATTAAATTATTATTAAAAATAAATTAAATAATAAATAATAATTAAACTTTATTAATTATAATTAATTTATTTTTTAATCAAATTGATTGCCACGTTTTTTTTATTTATAATAAAATATTTATTCAGTTGATTATAATATGATAATATTTATTTTGTATATCAATATAATGACCAATAAAATATAAAGAATTAAGAAAAAATTAAAGAAAATAATATATAGATATATTGATATTTATATATTTGATATAGAACACAGCCACTTGTTCAAAACACGCACGATGTAGGCCGATAAACAGTTCAGGCCGCACTGATAAAACTTATGCCAAGCCAACGAATAATAAGGGTGAACCAGCTTAAGCCACCCATCCACCCCTTCCTGGCAAATATATATATATAATTTTCCCTCTCTTGAAAAATTTTATCCCTACCCTATTATTTACTCCTCTCTCTTTTGACTACTCTCAATAGTAATATGATATATATGTCTATGAAATAAATATATATTTATATATGTATTTACATATAATTATTATGTATATATATAGATATAAGTATGTATATAAAATATAATGTAATATATATATCATATATATATTCACCGCAACATCTCTTGCTTTACCAAGTTGCCAGTTGCCCAGTCGACAACTTGGGAGTCTGGGCGAACATCCTCCCTTTTCTCCTTTTTATAGTCCTTTTCATTCGCTTCATTTCACCACTTTTTTTTTTTTTTTTTCCTCTTCACACGTAAACATCATCAGAATATACCCTGGAATATAGAAAAATATTATAAAAAAAATAAAAATACTAGGGGAAAACACAACTATACATAATCAAGAAAAAAATATATATAAGTATATAAAACTACCCCTGTAACTTTACTGCTGCAGTTTTTCATTTTATTTTATTTTTTTTATTTTTTATAAAGTCGATGAAGTCGCATTCTGATTTGTTGAAATGAAATTTAAGAATATTAAATTTTAAGAATATTATACTATCAGTAAAATGTTAATATACTTTCTATTTTTTTTTTTTTTTTGAAAACTATATAAGATATGGTTATATTTATAATGGAAAATAATTCAATAGCGTGTATTCAATTATTGAAATATATTTATATGTATTTTCAAAAAATTTGTAGCACGTTTAAATAAAAAAATGTTTATTATGTAAAATAAAAATCGTAAATATTTAAATAAATGAAACTTAAAAACAAAAATTTCAACTCTATTGTAGAAAGTTCTAGTGAGGTTTTTTAAAAGTGTTTTAATTTATAGTAATTTATAGTAAAATAATTAAAATTTGTAGTTAAAAAATAAAAAGTTAAAAAAAGGGTTAAAAGTCATATTAAAAAAAATAGACCGATGACGTTCGAAATAGGCTTCAAATTTTTAATAATTTGTGGTAAAAAAATTAGAATTTGTAGTTGATTAATTTTTACCAATATACGTTAATTTATTCATAAAAATTTTAATAAAGTATAAATTTTATTTTCGCTCTTGAACATTGCAATTATCAAATTATCAAATTGGTAATTTCAAAAATTATATTTCCTCAATTTTTTCTATACCTTTTCTCCGTAATTTCTCTGAAAATATCAATCAAGACAAATCCGGAGAATAACCATACGGCAATCATAAATAAAAATTTATTGTAAAAAAAAAATTAACAGTGAAGATAACCATAAAAAAAAAAGAAAACCTGAGTGCTTCAACGACATGCTATCAATCTCGTATAGATAAAAAAAAAATTATACATATAGCAGTCTAAAGTGGCAATGATTTAGAGATTTGTATTTGTATAAAAAAATTCTTGATATGAGCTTGTTGCAAAATGGAACTTGAGTGAGATTACCATATTGAATACTCAATTGAAATATTAATTTTTCCTGCAGAAAAAGTAAATGTTTCCTGCTTATATATATATTTATACTTTTACATTTTTCAAAAACATATTATATTAAATAAATATTATCACAATAAAAAAAATGTACTCTTATCAATTTGTAAATTATTTTTTTTTTTTAAATTTAATTTATATATAAATATTTGATTTTTATATAATCAAAGATTTTACAAAATGATAATTAAACTATGTAATATTGATAAAAAGATATAATACTCAAGTCTTTTAATGATAGTGAAACACCTATATATAACAGAAGCAAATTATCGATAATATTCTATTTGCGATTTTATATACGCTGGTAAGTTTGTTTAAATTTTTTTATTAATAATAATTTTAAATAAAAATAAATTTTATTTTATTTATTAATTATTTTGTTAGTTTTTTATTAATAAGTACATTATAATCATAATAAATTATTTAATTACAATTAATTTATAAACTTACACAAGAATATAAATTAAATATGTAAATAAATATTGAAAATTATTTTTATTTAACTTAATTTAAGTATATTTTTTTTCAAATTATTACAACAAATAAATTATGATTTATTTAATTTTTTTTTTTTAAGCTTTGTTTACGTGAACAATAAAAATGAAATACTTTGAAATTGCTTTGATTTTTTTGGTTGCTGGCCAAACTTTTGGAAGGAGTTTTGATGAGAATAAAATTGAACGTGAGTAAAAATATAATTATTAAGAAACAAAAAAATTATTATTCTATTGTTAAAAAAAAAAGGATATATTTTATTGAATTTTTTTAGTCTTGCGTGACACAAGGGGAGTAGATTCATCGTTTAAAAAATTTTTGGAGGTCAACTTGAGAAAATTACTTAGAGAAGGAAATGAAACTCTGGAACTTCCTATTATGGATCCATTTGTCAAGAACGAATCAGTTTTTCAAATCAAACAAAATAATATATTAAAGTAAAAAAAAAATTTTAAATTAAATATATATTTTTTAATTTTGTTAATAATCAATATAAAAAAATTTAATTTAATAAAAAATTTATAGTGCAGATATAAAATTGTCAAATTTTATAATTCAAGAATTATCTGATTATATTGTTACCAAAGCAGTTGTTGGTATTGTTGGAAGAAAATTAACAGTTGGTTTTCATTTTCCAACAATTCAAACAAAAGGATTTTATAAACTTGATGGTAATATAGCTGCGTTTGATAATCTTCATGTTTTTGGTGATGGATTATTTGAGTTAGTATAAATATTTTTTAATTTATAGATAAATTAAAATGTCCAATGAGAAATATATAAGAATTATAAATAAAATAAACAAATAATATCATTGAATTTTTTTTTTTTTTTTAGTATTTTTTTCAAGAATTTTTATATCGATAGTATCATCAAGTTTTCAGTCATTGGTGAAGTTCGTATAAAATCTATTGATTTAAATATTCATCTTGATGAATCAAATGTAAGCAAATAATGTTATTATTATTTTTATTTTAAATAATTACAAGTATCCATTTAGAAAAACAAAAAAAATCATTAAAAATATAAATTAATATATTTTAAAATTTTAAAAATTTTGTTTTTTTTTGCAACAGTTTATTGGAACTGGTATCTTTAACGATGAAGAGTCTTCACCAATGACAAGTGAAGTTATATCTGAATTTATACCTCAATTCATTAAAGACAATCATGATAAAATAACCAGTGTTATTGTCAACAAGTTAACGGAAATTGGCAACTCAATCTTGAAAGGAAAAAGTTTCAAGGATCTTCTAGGAATGATTAGTTAAATTTCATTAAGATATATCATATTATTATTATTATTATCATTGAAATATATATTTTTATAAATTTAATTTAATTTAATTTTATAAACAAAAATGTGTAAAATTAATATATTTATAAATAATTCGTTTTATTTAAGATAAATAATTCAATGTTGTTTATCTTATAATCATTAATGATAAAAATAATTAATCAAATCAAAATACATCAAATTCCTCAATTGTATTTTGACAGTTATATCTGATTAAATTTTTATTCATAAAAATAAAAAAATAATATTACAAATCTGATAATTTATATATATTTATAAATTTATTTATATACCCAGTTAGTTTTTAAATTATATAAAAAAAAAAAAAATAAATTAAAATAATTTCATAAAAATAAAAACTGCGTAGTTTATTTTGTCTGAAAAATTAATATTTTTAATTAATATATAGTTAATTAAAAAATCATAAAATAAAAACCAATTATCTAAAAATATTTATTTTTAATTAAAAAAAAATATCCGTTATTTTAAAAATAATAATAACATGTTTTATTTATTTTTAATTAAAATTGAGTTTGTGTTAAATACAAAATAATATAGTATTATAATATCAACAATAAATATTGATTATTTTATTTATATTTGTGAAAGCGTTATTGAAAAAAATATGAGATAATAATAATGATATATGAGATAAAAAATATTCAGTTTAAATAATCATATATTGTCAAAAAATTTTTGTCAGCTTTATATAAAAGATTAAGTATATATATATTTGACAATAATTTTATCAAGATATAATTGATAAGAATAAAACGCATTATAAGTATTTCGGATAAATATATAAAACAAGTCAGTCATTGATAACAAGCCACGGATATATGATATAAGTTTTGTGAATAGCTGGTGAGTTTATCAAAAAATTTATTTATCATATTATTTTGTCGTTGTAAAAATATTGTAATTTAATTGTTTTAATTATTTATTTACTTTAAAATCCCTCATCCATAAAATAATATTATAATATTATTTATTTTTTTAAATATATACTTTACTGATAACATTGTCTATAATTAAATCCCCTTATTTACCACTTGTATTTGAATTTTTCTCAAACAAATTAAATCAGAGATCAGACAATTAAATCAAGTATTTTAAAAGTAACATACCCTTTAAGTTAAAGAGTCATTAAAAAATTTTATAATATTCTAATTAAAATTTTTCTTTTTAGATTTTATTTTTCAACAACTTAAAAATGAAGTATTTCGAAATTACCATATTGATTATGCTAATTACTGGTCAAACTTTTTGCCGAAATCTCGATGAAGATAAATCTAATAGTAAGAAAAAAAATTTACATTATATATAGGTATTTTAATAATGTAATAATTTTTTTTTAATTATATAAATAGTATTAAAAAATACTAAAAGTATTCAATCGTCATTGACGGAATTTTTGGAAGTCACACTGAGAGGACTTCTTCAAAATGGAAATTCAACACTGGGAATACCTGTACTAGATCCATTTACTCAAGAAGAAATGGTTGTTGATTTTAATCAAAATGGCATTAAGTATGAAAATCAATATATTATATACTTTACTTTAAAAAAAATTAATAAATTAATTAAATAAAATTTTTTTATTCAAGGGCTAATTTAAAACTAGATGTTTTAAATGTCGAAGGATTATCAAAATACATTGTTAACACTGCAAAGATAGCACTTTTAAGTCAAAAATTAACACTAGATATTGTCTTTCCAAAAATTCATTTAACAGGTTTTTATGATATTGATGCAAATGTTTTGAAAGATATTGAAATTTTTGGTGATGGAAAATTTGAGTAAGTATTTAATAAAATTAAATAAAAAAAAAAAAAAACTGTTAATTTAAAAATAATATTTATTTTCAAGTGTGAGCATTGAAAATTTTTCTTTCAATGTTATCGTCAAGGTCTCTATCAAGGGTGGACTTTCAATAAAATCCATTGATTTAAAAATTGATCTTGGAGCACTCAATGTAAGTTATTATATTTCAAGTACTCTACATAAATATTTATACATTATTTTTTTATAATAAACAGGTTAATATAACTGGATTATTTGATGATGATATTTCATCAGAAATTTTGAGTGAGCTTGTTTCTGAAATAACACCTGAAATCATACGTGATTATCATGATGACATAACAGAAGTAGTTGTTCAACAAGTCACGAAACATGGCAACAAATTATTAGATGGAAAATCTCTCAATGATCTTCTTGCAATGCTTGGGTAGTCATTTTTTTTTTTTTTTTCACTGTGTATAAAAATAAGGAAATAAAATTATATTTTAAATCGAAACAACAACTTGTTTATTTTCTTTTATCATTTATGATGATGGATAAATTATCATTGATAAATTTGATAATAATATTAATGTTATAAAAATTTTTTTTTTTATTTAATGAATAATTTACTGTTGATGATGATGTTGTTATTATTTATTTAGTTACGAAAAAAGTAATAATATATCAAAAAAAATAAAAAATAAATAAAGAAAAACCAATTATGTTAATATTGTTAATATAACAACGAAATTAATGAACAATAATATTTTCCAGTTACATCGACAAGAGTTTTTTATATTACATTATCGATTTAAGGTAAATGATAATTTTACTTTTGTTAAAATAATATATTAAATTGTTGTTCTATTAACATACTCAATGAATATTTATCATGCAAAAATATTTATTTAGTCAATTTATTTTTCATTTTACTATCAAGGTTAATAATAAACCAGTATTTTTAAAAACAAAAAATATAAAATATTCACCAATGATTATTATTGAATAAATATTTTGTTCTTTCATTAGAATAACACCACTTATCCTCGACCTACATGCAATTTTCTTTATAAGACAATGGTTAGCATCGAGTATATTGATCTTATAATTTGTCCTTGGTATATTTGAGGTAAAGTGAAATACAAAGATTTAAATTAGCTATTACTTTTAAGCATTTTAATAAATTATTAAAAAAAAAAAAATCTTTTATTTTCTTTCAATTTATTTGAGTATAGAATTTCATTTTAAGTGTGATTATATAATATTTTGCACTAAACTTAAACAACCATTACCAAATTGTATAACAAAAATAATCCTAAAACAAATAAATAATTAGAATTAATTATCAGTTTGGATAAGTAATTATTAATTAATTTTGGAAAAACATTTGAATTAATAAATTAAATTAATAGAATTTTTATTATAACCATGTTTATGTATATATATGTATATTTATTAATAATTATACAGTCAAGATTGATTAAACTAACTTGATGTATTTATTTTACACCCATTGATCTACTTTCATTATCAATATTATTATTATTATTATTATTTTAAATATATTGATCAATAGATGCAATAATTATTCTGCATCTGGGATGTTGTCTAATCCCTGAAAAAAAAAATTAAAATTATTTTCAATCATTTATATATTTAAATAAAAAAACAATTATTGTTGTTTGTCATGAAAAAAAATATTTATTTACTTTGACATTCCATGGAGCACCACCTACTCTAGTGTCTCTGGTGAACATTGATCGTTGATAAATATCTTCCATCTTCCTTCTAAATGGCTAAAATTTAATTAAAAATTATATATTAATTAAATGGAAAATATATATAGATAATGTTTAAAATAAGTGCATTAAAATAAATAAAAAAATTTTTTTAAATTAAATTGACAGGTTATGTAAACGAATTGAAATATACTTACATTTCCAAAAACAGCTTTGTTCCAGTACCAAGCAGCATATTGAGGCATGGAAATACATACAAGCATTATTGCTGCTGGAGGTAATACTTCATACCACATTTTATCGGTATTTATTAAATCAAAATGTATTGAAAGTGATGATTAAATAATTTTGGAGTATAAATTTATTTTTTTTTGTGAAACTAGGGTGAAACAGTCAAAAGATCAACATGATTAATTAGCGCATGCGCGAGACTTACACATAGAAATCTGTATATGTGATATATGTGTATAATTGAACTTGAAAAAAAATTCAGTAATCCAAGATGGGTAAATAGTCGATTTTTCGATTTATTTACGTTACATGTAAGTTACGTAAGAAATGTATGTAATGTAAATAACCCAAGAAGAATATTTGGTGATTCAGCAATAATACCATAATATCATGAATCCATAAATTATAAAAACAACCAGCAGCATACAAATCAACCAAAAAAAAAATTCTAGAACAAATTAAAAACCATTATCGAAACGTGTTATTATTGTTTTTCTTATTAAAGAACATAAAATATTAAATAATAATAATCAAAACCTACATAAATAATTGTCAATAATTTGTTGTCGAGCATCTTGACCTGGCACAATATTAAAACTGTTATGAATCCTTAGGGTATATTTATTCACATTCCCAGTGATTCAATAAATTGAATCTAATATTATGTAAGTATAAAATTCAGCACCTCTGGTCTTTCGGTTGTAAATCTTGTCTGATGTTATTTAATACCATGTTAACATCATCTTGGCACAACCAAAATCGTTGCTGAAATTGTTGGGGAGTAAGTTGAAAGAAATTTCTAATTGTTCAGATGATTTTAATAATTCACTTCTGTCGACGTTTTCGATTGCGACGACGACCCTCCATTAATCTAAATTTTGAATTTTCCAACAAAAAAAGAATGATTGATCAATCACATCAACAAAAACAACAATAACAAGTTTTGATCAATTAAAACGTACATTATAAAAACAAATAATAATAAACCAATAACAATAACCAACACAATAAATAAGTAATAAATATGAATAAAATTCTCAACTTATCAAATTTGTTTAAAATTTAATGAAATGTTTTAATTAATATTCAATATTATAATTATAAACATTTATGGAGCATTATTAATAATAAATAAAACATTAAGTCCACTTAGTAGGTTTAGTTGCGCAAAACTCACTCCGAAATTTGGTAATTAATTTGTTCAATTATTTATTGAAAATAATTAATTAAAATTATTTATACAATTTACTAAACTCCAATTTTAATTGACTAAACTAAATCTGACAATTTCCTGTCAAATAGAGTCATCGTTTTAATTTTTTCATTATACTGCCAGCTAACTATACGCCTATTTTTTAACAACAATTACCAAATAAACTATTGTTTACTAAACTCTAATTTTCATTTACTAAACTTTACCAAACTCTAATCTATCCAGCAGGCAAGAAATCAGGCCATTACCAAATTTTTGCCAGCCAAGTATATTGAGCCACAAAACAACCATTTGGTATTAAATACGGCAATGCCGTAAAATTACCGGTAATTTTTACATCACTGGTTTCACACACTGTCTCTACCGTTCTCCATATTAACTCGAGTATAATATGTATGATACGTATCATATCTTGAAAATCCGTCGAATTATCCATCACTGATGTGGATTGTGTGGACCAATGTGCAGTGTGGACACACACTGCTTTACGTATGTACAACAACAACATACATACAATTACATCATCCTGCACCTGCTTTGTGCTTATACTGTATTTATTATATTTCTACTATTAAGACAATAAGGTACATTAAATTATAACTATTAATTACAAATATTGAATGTTCAAACCATATTATTTAATTTTTATAATAATAAATTTGCTTTTTTTATTTTGTAGATCATTGAAGATAATAATGTTTTGAGGTTAGACATTTGTCAAATGTACTAGTGTGTATATTTTTTTTTTATTTACATTATTTTTTTTTAACTACTGAATGTTATTTAATACATAATTTATTGTATATACTTAATTGAATAAAAATAGAATTGTGCGATTATAAATAACAATGGAGTTAATAATGAGAAGAAATACTGCTGGTGTATTATTAAAAACAATTGGCAATAAAGGATATTTAAATATTTTACGAAATTCTGGATTTTTATGTGAATTATATCTCACTAAATGGACTGGAAAAAGAAATGGTTTGTCTATTTTGTTTTTTTTTTTTTTATAGGCTAATTAAATTAGTGTATCTTATAATCAATTTTATAATTTAACAATTTATATTTTTCAGATAATAGTATATTAAAAAATAATACTTCAATTTATCCATGTCCAGTTTCATCAAGTAATTTTTTTTCTTCATTTAACAAATCTCTTCTATATGATTTATCAAAGAAAACAATTTTAGTATCTCATTATAGCACAGAAACAGACAATGATAGTTCAAAAGTTTGTAACATTACTCAGCCAACAAAAAAAATGTCAATTTTTCAAAAAATGAAACAATTATATCGTGATTATTGGAAAATATTTATACCAGTACATGTTGTTACTTCAATTGGATGGGCTGGAATTTTTTGGATGGCTGCTAAAAAGTATATAATTTAATTTTAAAATCTTATAATGTTTATGTTTTGATTATATTTAAATTATAATATAATAATTTTTTATTCATAATTATTCAGTGGAGTAGATGTTATTCAAATTATGGAGTATCTTCATCTGAGTGAAAAATATATTGAATTAATTAAAAATTCAAATGCTGGTGATTTTGCAGTAACATATGCTTTGTACAAAATATTTACACCTTTAAGATATGCAGTAACTGTTGGTGGAACAACTCTAGCAATAAAATCACTTGAAAAATATGGCTATCATCATCTCATACGTCCTGCAAATAAGGTAATGTGATTATAAAATTAATTATTTTGATCATAAATTTGTAAGTTAAATGAAAAAAAAATAATAATTAATATAATTGTTTCTATCTCTGATTTTAATTCTGTCTTTCTCAAGAATATTCGTAAGATATTACCTAGGTTATAAAATTTATTTTTATCTTTATAAAATTAATTAATTATTGGTATATTTAATCATTTATATTAATGCATTTGAATTATCATTGTACAGACAACGACATCATCAAGTCAATCCAGTAGTTTACACAAAGAAACAACAAGTTCATCTCTGATTTTAATTCTGTCTTTCTCAAGAATATTCGTAAGATATTACCTAGGTTATAAAATTTATTTTTATCTTTATTAAATTAATTAATTATTGGTATATTTAATAATTTATATTAATGCATTTGAATTATCATTGTACAGACAACGACATCATCAAGTCAATCCAGTAGTTTACACAAAGAAACAACAAGTTCAGCTATCTCAACAAAATCTTTCACTGAAGAACAAAGAAAAAATTAGTGAACATATGTAAAAAAACCATTAATAAACGACAAAAAAAAAAAAGAAGCTGAAAAAGAAAAAAATGACAGTTCTATATTATATTATGCCAATGAATTATTGTATATGTATAAAATTTAGCATTAAAATAATGTACAGAATTTAAACAGTGTTTTTTTTTTTTTTTTTAATTTATTCTAATTGTTATTAATAGTTTGATCAATGGTATATATTTTTTTTGTACATGAATCATGAATAAGTACTTTTTTTTTTTTAATTAAACAAGAGTATTATTTTATCAGCGATTAATTGTTGTTAATAATATTATTTGTAAATTTTAGCATTAACATTAATTAAATTGGGCTACAAATGAAAATTTGAATATTTAATTTTCTTCATTCTAAACATTTATATATTATTTATGTCAACAATATTATCAAGATTTTATTTTATTATTAAATTTTAAGTATTAAAAAATGATCAAAATAGTAACCATTATTTTTAATCTATAATAAAAAAGTTTAAAAAAAAAATTGTGCATAAAAAATATAAATGATATAAAAAATTATGCTATTATTATCACAGCTGTCTTCACAACAGGATTTTTTTTTTTTGATTAAACTATCATTATTATTATTATTATTATTATTATTGGTAAAAAAAAAAACTAAAATAAAAAAAAAGTAATAAATAGATAATTTTTAGCTCTATAAATACTTGTTTATGTTTTAATGAACAATTTTTGAGTCTATGAGTCTATTCAATTATTTTGTTAAGTTGATTTCAGTTTTTTTTTTTTTTTTAGCCCATAAATTGATAACTAGCTGAAACTGGTTGAGGTGCTCTTGGTTGAGTATGTGATATACGTTGAATATGACAAGCTCGACACATCAATCTTCCTTCAAGTGGATAACAACGTTTGTCTGGTTCATCAGTTAATTGCATTCCACAATCTTCACAAACATAACAATCAACATGAAAATCACGATCCATAGAAACAACTCTCACAGTTTCTTCAGTTCCCTGTTAAATTAATAAATAAAAAGAATAAACATTTTAATTTTTAAAATGAATTTTAAATAATAACAAAGTGTAATTTATGAATTATAATATTTATTACCTCAACTGGAGTTATTCCTTTGCCACATGAAGCGCATTTTGGTGCGAACATACGATGATAATCATTAACACAATAAATTTTATTGTCGACATCAACCGTAAAAGGTACACCATCTAAACAATCATTACATACACAACACCTGAAGCATCCTGGATGGTAAGATTTTCCCATGGCTTGAAGTATCTAAATAAAAAAAAAAAATATATATAGGCATAAGTATACCGTTAATTTATGTTCTGTTACTTTTTTTTTAATAAATTAATATGAAAAATATATTTAACCATTTCCATAATAAGATGACCACAAATTGCACATTTTTCAGCAGTTTGTTGAAAGCCTGAGTACTAAAATGGAATTTAAGAAATTTTAAATTATTTATATGTTATGTGAATAAAATATTATTTTATATAAAATAATAAAAAAGTAGAAAAAAAAAAAAGAGAAATAATTTTTTTTTTTTTTTAAATACCAAATAGTCTTCTTCACAATAAACTTTTCCATGAACATTGTAGAAAGCTTTTCCTCTAAGAGCACGTCCACATGAACAACAAATAAAACAATTTGTATGATAAAGATTTCCCATTGCTTGACAAGCTTGTCCTGCACCAGTTACTTTTTCACCACATGTATGACAAATACCAAAGTATTCACCTTCTTCTTCTTGTTTTTCCATTTCTTCTTCAAGTTGTCTTGTTAATTCTTCAATTTTTCTTTCAGCTTCTGTTGGACCAGATGGTCTTGGTGGTGTTACATTGTAAGGCAATAAACCTTTACCAGTAACTGTTATACCACCAGGACTTGATGTTCTTTTTCTATTATCATCATCAACATGTTTATCATCAATATCAATATTTTTTTGTAATAATGGAACACCTGGTTTTGATAAAATAACTGGTCCAGCAACACCAGATGTAACACCTGGTGGTAAACTTGTTATTCTTGGTGCATTACTTGATAAATCATCGGGTGATATTGTTGATGCACTTGATACAGCTGTTTGTACTTGTCCACGTACTGGACTACCAATTGATATTGTTGTATATGATGTATTTGGTGTATGTCTATTTAAAATTTGTATATTATCAACTATATTTGATTTTATTAAATTTTTATTCATTTCTAAATTTATTTTATTGCTTTTTTGATCACGTCCAACATGTGGTATTGCATACAATGGTGAGTTTCTATTTAATATTGGGGATTCATGACCATTATTAACGACTCTAGATGAAATTGGCTCTGAACGATTTTGAGACATGTAAATATTTGTATTTCTCGGTGAAAAATCATTTCTTGCATCAGACTGTGTTGTTCCAGGTAACCAAGAACCAGATATATTTCTTGGTGATGTTGTTGTATATGTTGAAGGAATTGATTTGTGATAAGAGTGTAGTCTTGGTGAGGGAGGATGTTGAAGTTCTGATGGTGGTACATATGCATTTCTGCCACTTTGTAAATCACCAGATGAATTTGATGATGGCATATATCGTTGTAACATTGTTGGACTTGTATCAAATGATTGTACTCTTGTTGGCCGTTGCTGTTGTTGTTGTTGTTGTGATTGTTGTTGAATATTTTGTTGTGGTTGAGTTTTACCAGTCATAACAACATAATCACCACCATTAATATTTGTGGAATGATAATAATTTGGTACTTGGGGTCCCAGGTTTATTTTGTCCATCAGCATCATGATAATTAATTTCATAAACTGGTGGAGCTTCATATGGAGGTAAATGATCTTTTCCTGGTGATGATGTTTGATAACGATTACTTGTTGGTACTTGTGGTTGAGCTTTACGATAATTACAATCATATGATTCACTAGCTAATGATGTTCTTGGACTTCCTCGTGGACTTTTTTTGTCAATTGAATGATAATATGGTGGAATTGTTGGTGTTATTTGTGATTGCTGTGGATAGTATTCAATATTTTCATACAATGGAGCATTTTGCATATGATTTCGATCGTGTTGATTTGTTTCTAAATTATCTATTGCCTTATGAGTATGATGTCGAGGTGAATAAGTATCTTGATAAATTCGTGGTTCTTGTGGATCATCAATAAATCCATCAGTTCCACTCAAAGATCTATGCTGTCCACGAGATTCACGATATTGCTGAGGCTGATAAGTTTGATAAATTTGTTGTTGTTGTTGATGTTGATGATGGGATTTTGATATTGGTACTTGTGCCTCTGGTTTTGATCCAGAGACACTGTTACCATTTTTTCGATCAATATCATCTCCAAGATGAAGGTATTCGAGTTTTTGTACATAAGCATCAGCTGAATCACACATTGACACTGGCTAACTATTTACCTTTTTTACTTTAATAATTAATTTTTAATTTTTTGTCAATAAACACTCGGTTTAATTATGATTATTTCGTATTATTATTTATTGTTTCGGAATGATTCATTCAAGTGGTGGGGAGAAAGGCAACACTTATATAGTGATGATAATTCGTCGATTACTGAGAAAAATAAGAAAAGTTAAAATTTTTACATGGAGTATTTGATAATACTTTGGGATACGCCCCGGCGTTTACAGCGTCGTTTTTTTTTTAGTGTTTGTTATTAACTACAATAATTTATGTATCACTATCACTGTTTTTGTAGTTAAAATGATTATTTTTCCGTTTATAAATATAATAAATTATTATTGAAAATAATATAAATTATGACCGTTATACTACACAGTACATTGTATTTACTCTACTGTACATACTCTAAAATCTACATACTACATAAACTGCTTATATATAGGTATATCTTGCATTGAGAGCTCTTCAGACTGCTTCAGACTTTCAGAAATCAGAGTTTTGACCAGTTTAAAGTTTACAATTACACTGAATTACACACTGTCAGACTGTGTCAGACTTGGTCAGACTTTGTCGGACACTGTCAGAAAGGCATGGGCACGTCCGAAATAAAGCGGTGTGTTGGGTTGGTATAATACCGTGGTAACAAACCAGTCGTAAACCTCAGTATAATACCAGTATAATACTGCTCCAGTTTTATACTTTCATACTTTATACTGTGGGGATATTGTATCACATATTTCACCAGAAATTAAAATAACCACAATCGATTTATGGGATCATTACAAAAACCCATATTTTTAAATTGATTCCAACATATTTTAATTGAATTTTAAGAAATTGGGAACGGACGGTATGAGAAAAGATATATTTCTTTTCCCTTCTGTGCCTCTTGATATTTATTAAATATAAGTAAAAAAATATTGATGATTTTTTATCTATTTAAATATACAAATTAAATAATAATTTATTAAGTTATTCGAAATTTAGAAAATAATATAATTAAAAAAAAAATATAATTTTTTTTTTCTTATAGGTGTATTAAATAACATTTTAATTTAATTGGATAACTTACTATCTTTTCGAGCTTTTCGTGTTCTCTGTTTTAGATCGTGAAGTTTATTTTTATTAAAACTTTTAGCAATAAATTTTTCCCGCATAATTAAGTAAAAACAAACAATTTTTCTACTCAAAGATTCAGCATGATTCACACAACCAACCAAAGGCAAAGTATATTCTTGCAGTGCATATGATAATTCAAAGAGTGAATCAGCATTTAAATTCGATACTTCAAGAGTTTTTAAAAATAATGTTTCTAAAATTTTTATAAGTTTTTCAAGAGATTCAGATGGATGAGTCAAGTATCCCTTTGAATTTGTAAATGTAGATGTCATAAGGTATTTATAATTGTATTTTTTTGTTGGAAATTCTAAAATTTTCAAAATTGCTTTTAAAGTAAGTTCAAGACCTAAATAAGTCTGATTAATTATAAAATTTGTACCACTTGTTTCACTTAGAGCTTTCCAGTCTTTTAAAAATTGTAAAAAATCTGTGATAGCCTAAAAAAAAAAAAAACAAGTAAATAAAATAAATATAAATAAAACAAAAATACTTGTTGTTCTTGAGCCCTGCACTGAAAAAAAAATTTGTCCTTAGCGGAAAAATATTTGATTGAAATGGTAAAATATTTTTATGCTCCGCAAATTTTTTCGAAGTAGGAAAGAGAACATTATTTTATTATTACTATAACATTATTACTTTTTTTCTTTTTTTTTCAATAATAAAGGACCAAAAAGTATACAATCAAGGTGATTGAAACAAAAATATTTTTAAAAATAAAATTAGAGATACATACGTATATAAATTTTAGAAATTAAATATAAAATATTATTACTTATGTATTATTTTTTTGCTTTTTTTTTTTTTTTAATATATGTATTTACTTTTAATAATAATAATTCAATTATTTTTGTGACTTGTGTCAACACTTGTCAAAAAACATATGATACTAAAAATTATTTTAAAAAACTTAATAAATGTAATTAAAAGCGTTCTATGAATTTAATATCTTTTCCTTTTTTTAGACTGAATTAAATTCTGAGCTGATTTAATAATTTTTTTTCTTTTTAATTGAGACAACTTATTGTTACCAGTCAGAAGTCTTGATTTTTTTACTACAATCTTTTTGGGAATAGAAGTGACATTATCTTTTGATGACAAAGATGTTTTAATTTGTGTATCATCATTATCATCATTATCATCATTATCATCATTAATATTTATATGATCTGATGTATCTAGATCATCATGATTATGATCATTTACTTCTATTTCGCCCGTTTGTTTTTGACGAAGACACTCTAAGTCAATCAATATTTCATTTACTTTAACAAGATCTTCATTTAATATGAACCCATACAATTCTGTACTTATTACAGAGCATACTGTTTTACTTTCCAGTGGATACTGGAGATGATAAAAAAAAAACAGCAAAACAGCGAATCAACAGCTTCAAGTAGGCTATCATATTTGTATTTCAAATTATCGATGCATGTGTAAAAATCTGTGATTTTGGTCCAACTTTCACCTACAACTACAATGATTGGTTGAGGTGTTAGCTTGTATTTTTTTAATTTCATCACACGATTGGTTATTACTTGATCCACCTCATCGTTGGTCTAAAAACAAAAAAAAAAAAATTTATTTAAATTAAAAGAATCATATAGAAAAACTAATTTTTAAAAATTAAAAATAAAATTAATTTTTTTTTTATAGTGGTGGTTATACTTTATGTGAAAAAATTAGTTTTGATGTTGATTCAATTCTTAATTTCATTTATTGTTGATTTTTTTTTTTTTTAATTTTTGTTGATTTATTGTTGTTGAAATTGTTAAATAATAATAGTTTAATAATAAAATAAAATTCTTACCGATGCAAGTAACATCAGACTATCTTCTGATTCTGTCACCGATGGCTTCCACCCACGAGTTATTTGTGCTGATGGTGGTAATAAATATGATGCCAATTTTATCTGATGTGCAACTTTTACATTTTCGTTATCATTATTTTTAATAATATCAATATATTTTTTTGCAGTGTCATTAATATTTTTTTGTCGAATAATAATAAGTTCATCAATAATTTTGTTCAATGTTGTGGCGTTTAATTCTTTTTTTAAATTGCTTTTCATTGATTCAAAATCATGTTTAATCAACTCAGCAGCTATAGGTTCACTTAAAATTGGCCATTCTTTTATGAAATTTTCAGTTGTGTCATAAGTTATACTTTTTCTAATTTGCATAGTATCTTTCCAATTTTTTAAAACAAGTTCCTTTGGTTCTCTATTAGTTTTTAACCAATCCTTTTTATTTTTTAAGTCAATATCATCATCAGTATCATCTGTAACATGTAAAGCATTAAATTAACATAAATTTAAAATCAATCTATAAATTTACAATGAAAGTACAAAATAAAATTACCAGTTTCGTTTAAATTGTCTTCATTTTCTTTTTTGTTATATACATTTTTTGAAAATTTGAATCTACCAATTTATCGATGCCATAATTCATGTACAATTAGTTATAGTAGATCATTCTAATTTGATAGTACATGAAGATCTTTATCAAGTGTATGCATTACTAATAATGTTATTTGAATATCTTTTGATGGTAAAAAATTTAAACAACGTTTTAATACAATTTCAATTAATTTTACATAAGTTGGTAAATCTATTTTCTTGTTCAATATTATTATAATCATAATTGTCATCATTATTATTATTACTTTTCATTTCATTCATTTCTTTTTGAATATCATTAACAGTACCACCAAGTTCATCATTATCAATATCTTGTAAATTTTTTATTAGCTTCATAATAATTTAATAATTCTTGAATAACAAATTCTGCTTTATTATCAATATTATTAATTTTATTATTATTATTTAAAACAATTTGTCTAATACATACAACAAAAATATCAAGTACTTTTAATAATGAATAAAAATTTTTTATGTTTAAAATTAATAGCTAACTGTGTTAATGAATCTTCAACAATTCCTTTAACTATATGGTAAAGAATCAAGTTTACTATATTTCATTACAACTGTTACATCAAGAACACCAAGATATTTATCCAATTTTTTTAATTTAATTGTAACATGACATGATATATAATCAACATTATCACTTAATAAATTAGATATTTCATTGTGTCCTTGTGATTTTGATATATTTTCAAATGTTTGAAGACCAACAAGACTTATAAAACCATGACGACTTCCAGCACGTTCAATAATAACATATAATGTTTTTAATAAAAACTGTTGATTTTTATGTTTTAATCATGATGCAATAATACCAATACCTTCAGTTAATAAACAAGTTTGTATAATATTATTTTTTACATTAATCAGTGATGTATCATTATCAATTTGTAATGATAAATACCAATATTCATTATCAATATAATAATTAATAATTTGTTGATATATAATGATATTGATGGATATTTATCATATTTAATAATACAATTTAATAAATATGTTAATTCTTTATAATATTTTGGTGTATCTGTTATTGATTCAATAATACTATCAATTAATATTGTTAAATCACTTTATTAATTTTCTTAAATGTGATATTGATGTTAATATATTTAGTAAACGTTTTTTTCCTAATAATCTTAAATAACCAGCAACTTCATTTAAATATGAAAATTGAATGAAATCATTTGAATGTTTCACCGTACTTCAGTTTACTCGGTCAAATATTAAAAAAAATTTCCGTTAATAAAGCATCATTTGTTATATTGTTGTCATTACTACATCTGACATCAACAAGAGTACAATTTGTTTAACAAATATTAAATGTTACAATTTTTTTTTTTTTATTACTATTGAAAAAAAGAAAAGAATAGCTCTAACAGCTACAAAATTTATTGTTATTTGCATTTATTTTTTTCATTGAGGAAATACAAATACAAACTACTTTTTAATTAATTATTATATTAATTTTTTAATCCATTCAATGTTCATTTATGAATTATTTTATTAATATTTATTTGTTAATTTTATTATTTTTCTATTTTAAAAAAGCAACAAAAATTTCGTTATTTTTGTAACTCCACAAAATAAGTTAGTTTGCAAAAATGCTGCCATGTGGCGATTGGATTTTTGGTTTTTTCATATGCATTAAGGCGAAATGCAAGACGATTCTGCCTTATCTCGGGTTGCCGCGCGCTCCATCTATAGGTCTCTGGTGACGTCACCAGAGACCTATACTTCGATCGGTAATAGTAATTTAAAGTCTAATAATTTTTTCTGTACGTTTCGCACAGTTAGACTGTTATAATAATATGATTATATCATAGAAATAGATTTGACTATTTTTTGAATTTATTTTTCGGCAGTTTACCGAGAAAATTTTAAAACTTATTTAAAAAATTTTATTTGAGCATTTCAGACGATATTATTAAAATTATAATTTTATTATTACAATAACAAAAAAAATGCATTTACAATAATGACTAAATTACAATTATTTTATTGTAATAATTAGAATATTATTGTGATAATTACTAAAATTGTCAGTATTTTACATTTTTATAATTATTATTATTATAAAAAAAAAAAACAATTTATTGTAATTGTCAAATGACAATTATTTTATTTTATTTTATTGTCAGTATTTTACTGACTTTTTTTTTTTTTAATTTTATTTGTGCATTTTGCACATTTTTATAATTATTATTATTATAAAAAAAAAAAACAATTTATTGTAATTGTCAAATGACAATTATTTTATTTATTTTTATTGTCAGTATTTTACTGACTTTTTTTTTCAATTTTATTGAAAATTTTATTTGTGCATTTTGCACATTATTCTAATTATTATTATTATAAAAAAAACAATTTATTATAATTACCAAATGACAATTATTTTATTTATTTTTATTGACAATTTGGCAGTTTTTTTGATAATATTGCCAAGAGCCAATAACGTTTTTATTTAAGGTTATGTTGTCAGATAAAGACACAGTTTACATATATATGTTTACTTCATGTGACGTCACGTTGGTCGCAGAATTGTGATACAGCCTTTGATGTCTGTTTGAATAATTATTTTATCTAACAAAAAACAAAAAACAAGTATTTTGTACAAAAAAAAGAGTCAAGTACTCGAAATTGTAGTCAATTTGTAATGTAACTTGTTTTGCCATTAATTAATCTAAAATGTTAAAAAAAAAATAATAAAAAAAAAAAATTATACTTGACCCTGCTAAACATAAGATTGAATAATGTTGGCTTAAAATTTTATTTTTAATTTAGGAAAAACTACGCAGGGTCAAGTATAATTTTTTTTTTTTATTATTTTTTTTTTTTTTAACATTTTAGATTAATTAATGGCAAAACAAGTTACATTACAAATTGACTACAATTTCGAGTACTTGACTCTTTTTTTTGTACAAAATACTTGTTTTTTGTTTTTTGTTAGATATCACATCTTTTTGTAAAGTTTTTTTTGTAACATACACAATTTATATATCATCAAGTTTAATTTTTATTTATAATTATTTTACCGGTGTATCATTTGATGTTTATTATTTTTAATATACAATATTGCAATATTTATCATATATTCATATGTCAACTCTGCAGTGCAGCCAACAAAAATGAGCAAGTGAGAAAAGTAAAAAAAAAAAAAAAATTTTATAATCTTATACCGTACTACCAACTTAACAAAATCAGAAATCTGGTTTTTCAGCCAAAAAATCGCAACCGTTAATTTGATTGTTCAATAAAAAAAAAAATAAGCCACTAAAAAATCTGATTTTTTTTTTAAAAAAAAGCTTGACATCGATTTATGGGATCATTACAAAGCCTCATATTTTTTAATTAAATCCATCATATTTTAATTAAATTTCTAAAAATTGGAGACGGAAGGGGGCAAAATATTTGATGTATAATATAGTCACGGTAGTTACTCTTACACACACATATAAATTTCCTTTCTCATACTTGACTCGAGGCACTACCGTGCCTCTTGATGTAATGTTATTTTTATTAAAATGTTTATTATATTTATTTATTTTATTTGACTGTATTAATTGAAATGATAATTTTATTTATCTATTTCATTTATTTATAATGTTACATTATTTAAATGTTTATTGAAATTTTAGTTTTTTATTGAAATAATTATTTCATTTATTTATTTTATTTAAATGTTTATTGAAACGATCGTTTTATTTAATGTTATATTATTTAAATAATAGATTTATTTGATGTACTAAGCATAAATATAAATTCATTACTTGATGGATTATTAAATGAATCAACAACTTTAGCACGTTTTTTAATAGTCATTGTACCATTGTACCATGAAAAATAGGTTTGAAAATTTTCCAAATTTTTTTTTTTTTTTAATTTGTCGAATTTTGAAAAAATAAAAAATGGAGCTTCTTGAGAACCATAAAATAGATATACAGTCAATTTTTTAGAATTTTTCAACACGTAGTTTTCGAGAAAACTGGGTTTGAAAATTTTCCAAAATTTTTTTTTTTTTTTTAATTTTTTGAATTTTGAAAAAATAAAAGTTGAAGCTTCTTGAGAACCATGAAATAGATATTCAGCTAATTTTTCAGAATTTTTCAACACGTGGTTTTCGTTCATTAGTTTTCGAGAAAACTGGGTTTGAAATTTTGAAGGTGGTAATGCAGAATCGTCTTGCATGTCGTGGAAAAAAAAATTTTACAAAAGTATCTTGATGTTATATAAAATTTTTTTCTTTTTTTTATTATTTCAATTACACAATTTATTTGACCATGAATCAAGTGACTAATGATTATATTAAAAGATCATCTAATAAATTGCAATATGAGTAAAAAAACCCACATAAGTTTTTTTTAATTGATTTATTTATTTGTTTATCTATTTATTTATCTATATGTTTATTCATTCATTTGTTGATCTATCAATTTATCTATCTATTTATTTATTTATCTATGTATTTATCTATCTATTTGTTTATTTATTTATTTATCTATTTATTTATTGGTTTATTTATGTAGCACAATGGCAACAAACAACACAATGGTAGTGATAAGTTTCTGAACATGAGTGCTGTATTATTGAAGGAAGGATTTTCGGATAAAGATTGGGCTTTTTTGTTCAAGTTAACATCAGCAATTGCATTACCATTATCAAAAATTTACTTTGACAACTTAGCGAGTTCTACGTTTAGTTCATGGAAAAACGATTTGGAAAAAAAACAATGGAGAGAAGTTCATGAAAGAGAACAAAAAATAGAGTTTGCTAATATGTCAACTGATATAAATGATACCAAAAAACTAATAGAAACAAAGATCAGTAAATGCTATACAAGTATGGAAACAAACAACACTAATTTAGGAAGAAGAATAACCAAGAAAGAAGAAAATTTGGATATTTATAAAAGACTAATGAAAAATAAAATTAAAGAAATATTAGATATCTTTATAAATTTTAAAAAAGAATCTGATAGAAGAATTTCAATTTTAGATAATGAAAATACAAATCTTCGAAATCAAGTTGTGGATCTCACAGACAGTGTGGAAACAGTTCGAAGAGAAAATACCGAATTTAAACTGATATTTTATAATTATATGAAAGAAAAAAATAATAAAAATGAAAATATTGAAAAAGAAGAAAAAAAAAAAGAACAATAATTCAAAATGATTAAAGAAACAGTATTATTAATATAGAATTTAAAAAATAATCTAATTAATGTATATAATAATTATTGTGTTAAATTGTAATATAGCAAATTTTGTAGCTATATTCAATTTTAATCTGGCCCTATATATTAGTTTTTACCACTAAGCGTAAATAAATAAATAAATAAATAAATAGATAGATAAATGATTAGATAAATAAACAAATAGATAAATAAATAAATAAACATATAAATAAATAAATAGATAAATAAATAAATAAACATATAGATAAATAAATAGATAAATAAATAAATAAACATATACATAAATAAATAGATAAATAAATGAATAAATTAATTGAAAAAAACTTATGTGAAAAACCTATTTTTTTTCCATGGTAGTGATAAGTTTCTGAACATGAGTGCTGTATTATTGAAGGAAGGATTTTCGGATAAAGATTGGGCTTTTTCGTTCAAGTTAACATCAGCAATTGCATTACCATTATCAAAAATTTACTTTGACAACTTAGCGAGTTCTACGTTTAGTTCATGGAAAAACGATTTGGAAAAAAAACAATGGAGAGAAGTTCATGAAAGAGAACAAAAAATAGAGTTTGCTAATATGTCAACTGATATAAATGATACCAAAAAACTAATAGAAACAAAGATCAGTAAATGCTATACAAGTATGGAAACAAACAACACTAATTTAGGAAGAAGAATAACCAAGAAAGAAGAAAATTTGGATATTTATAAAAGACGAATGAAAAATAAAATTGAAGAAATATTAGATATCTTTATAAATTTTAAAAAAGAATCTGATAAAAGAATTTCAATTTTAGAAAATGAAAAATCTTCGAAATCAAGTTGTGGATTTCACGAACAGTGTTGAAACAGTTCGAAGAGAAAATACCGAATTTAAATTAATGTTTCATAATTACATAAAAGAAAATAATAATAAAAATGAAAATATTGAGACAGAAGAGAAAAAAAAAGAACAATAATTCAAAATGATTAAAGAAACAGTATTATCAAGACGATTCTGCATTACCACCTTGGAAATTTCGAACCCAGTTTTCTCGAACACTAGTGTTGAAAAATTCTAAAAAATTGACTGTATATGAACGAAATTTCTTGAAATTTAGACTGTGAATAAAGTAGACACTACCGAAGAAGCTCCAACTCTTAGTTTTTCGAAATTCGAAAATTTTTTTTTGAGTCTAGAAATTTTGGAAAATTTTCAAACCCAGTTTTCTCGAAAACCACGTGTTGAAAAATTCTGAAAAATTGGCTAAATATCTATTTCATGGTTCTCAAAAAGCTTCAACTTTTATTTTTTCAAAATTCGAATATTTTTTTCAAAGTCGGTATTTTTGGAAAATTTTCAAACCCAGTTTTCTCGAAAACTACGTGTTGAAAAATTCTGAAAAATTGACTGTATATCTATTTTATGGTTCTCAAGAAGCTTCAACTTTTATTTTTTCAAAATTCAAAAATTTTTTTCAAAGTCGGTATTTGTGGAAAATTTTTAAACCCCGTTTTCTCGGAAACTACGTGTTAAAAAATTATAAAAAATTGACTGTATATCTATTTTATGGTTCTCAAGAAGCTTCAACTTTTATTTTTTCAAAATTCAAAAATTTTTTTCAGTCGGTATTTTTGGAAAATTTTTAAACCCCGTTTTCTCGGAAACTACGTGTTGAAAAATTATAAAAAATTGACTGTATATCTATTTTATGGTTCTCAAGAAGCTTCAACTTTTATTTTTCCAAAATTCAAAAAATTAAAAAAAAAAAAAAAATTTTGGAAAATTTTCAAACCCCGTTTTCTCGAAAACTACGTATTGAAAAATTCTAAAAAATTGACTGTATATCTATTTTATGGTTCTCAAGAAGCTGAGAATAGATATTCAGCTAATTTTTCAGAATTTTTCAACACGTGGTTTTCGAGAAAACTGGGTTTGAAAATTTTCCAAAATTTCTAGACTCAAAAAAAAATTTTCGAATTTCGAAAAACTAAGAGTTGGAGCTTCTTCGGTAGTGTCTACTTTATTCACAGTCTAAATGTCCGACATTATTCATTTATATATATATATTTTTTAAATTTTATATTAATTATTAATTGAAGAAACAAAAAAAAAATAATTATGATCATGATAATTCAGATGTATCAAATTAAAATATTTAAAGATTCATTTATCATATAATTTTTGTTTTTTTTTTTTCATTTATTTTAATAAATGGAACCATTGAAAATACTGTTGAATTATTGTTCTTTTTTTTTTTCTTCTTTTTCAATATTTTCATTTTTATTATTTTTTTCTTTCATATAATTATAAAATATCAGTTTAAATTCGGTATTTTCTCTTCGAACTGTTTCCACACTGTCTGTGAGATCCACAACTTGATTTCGAAGATTTGTATTTTCATTATCTAAAATTGAAATTCTTCTATCAGATTCTTTTTTAAAATTTATAAAGATATCTAATATTTCTTTAATTTTATTTTTCATTAGTCTTTTATAAATATCCAAATTTTCTTCATTCTTTGTTATTCTTCTTCCTAAATTTGTGTTGTTTGTTTCCATACTTGTATAGCATTTACTGATCTTTGTTTCTAATAGTTTTTTGGTATCATTTATATCAGTTGACATATTAGCAAACTCTATTTTTTGTTCTCGTTCATGATCTTCTCTCCATTGTTTTTTTTCCAAATCGTTTTTCCATGAACTAAACGTAGAACTCGCTAAGTTGTCAAAGTAAATTTTTGTTAATGGTAATGCAATTGCTAATGTTATGTTGAAAAAAGAAATCCAATTTTCATACGATAAATCGTTCTTGAATATTACATTATTCATGTTCATAAACAAACCACAAGCATGGAAAAACATTTTTGTCCCTAATCCAAAGTTAAATAACGTTGTTAAGGCGACATGCAAGACGATTCTGCATTACCACCTTGAAAATTTCAAACCCCGTTTTCTCGAAAACTACGTGTTGAAAAATTCTAAAAAATTGACTGTATATCTATTTTATGGTTCTCAAGAAGCTCTATTTTTTATTTTTTCAAAATTCGACAAATTAAAAAAAAAAAAAATTTTGGAAAATTTTCAAACCTATTTTTCATAGGTAAATTGACAATAAAATAAAATAAAATAATTGTCATTTGACAATTACAATAAATTGTTTTTTTTTTTATAATAATAATAATTATAAAAATGTAAAATACTGACAATTTTAGTAATCATCACAATAATATTCTAATTATTACAATAAAATAATTGTAATTTAGTCATTATTGTAAATGCATTTTTTTTGTTATTGTAATAATAAAATTATAATTTTAATAATATCGTCTGAAATGCTCAAATAAAATTTTTTAAATAAGTTTTAAAATTTTCTCGGTAAACTGCCGAAAAATAAATTCAAAAAATAGTCAAATCTATTTCTATGATATAATCATATTATTATATCAGTCTAACTGTGCGAAACGTACAGAAAAAATTATTAGACTTTAAATTACTATTACCGATCGGATAGATCCGTTTTACCGATCGAAGTATAGGTCTCTGGTGACGTCACCAGAGACTTATAGATGGAGCGCGCGGCAACCCGAGAAAAGGCAGAATCGTCTTGCATTTCGCCTTATATCATTGAAAAAGTGAAATTTTTATAAATTGAAAAAATATTGTAAGAGTTAGGAAATTATTGTTTTGTTTCTAAAAAAAATAATATAATTAAAATACTAAAATTTTTACGAATTGAAAAAATGTTTGGTTACTTTAGAAAAATATTTTCATGTTTTGAAATAAAAATTAAAACGATTGAAAAACGATAATTTTTATAAAGTGAAATTATATTTGGTCATTTTAGAAAAACATTTTTAGTACTAAAAAATTTTTTTTAAAACTACTTAATAACTATTCTATGCATAAAAATTTTTTTTTCTCAATTAATAAAATAATTAGTCAAATTAAAAAATTTTTCCTTTGAATTACAAGAATAATTTTTTACTTTAAAAAATTTGCGGAGCATAAAAATATTTTACCATTTCAATCAAATATTTTTCCGCTAAGGACAAATTTTTTTTTCAGTGTGGTAGAAATTTTTCTCCGCCTTTTGCCGAAAATGACCCATGGTAGAGAAATGGTGGACAATTTCTTCATTATTTGCCGAACTTTTCTCCAACTTTTCTCCGCGATTTGTTCAACTGTTCTTTAACCTTTCTTCACCTAAAAACTATTCCGACATTTTCGGATAAAAGTCGGAGAAAGGTTGGACAAATGGTGGAGAAATTCGTCCACAATTTATGCACCATGGGTCATTTTCGGAAAAGGCGTAGAAACGAAAAATTTCTACCAGGGAGAATCAGGTCTTAAAGCATCAATTAGTGTTCGTGACATCATGGTCTTAATAATCCGAGATGAAAAAATAAAGTATTTGAAAGGTATTATTGATACTTTATAGTGTTTGAATTATATCCGGTGATATTTATGAGTGTTTGTGAGAATACTTATGAGTATTTTTTGATATTTTGTTGGTATTATCGAAGACTAATTCTCGGATACAATTATCCCTGACCGGTATTATTAATGTTCGAGTATTTCAAAATATATTTGCAAAGTATTTTGATACTCGAATTTTAAGGGACTTAGAAAAATTTTATCATCTCTACTATAAAGAATAAATTAGTCACTTAGAAAATTTTCAGTATTGTAGTACTGAATTATACTCATAAAGTTCAATAACTTTTTTAACAGTCACTTCCACCTCAGTTTCCTCAAGATGCATATGAATCTGAAAATTATTATCAGCACTCACAAAATTCTCCAAATACTGATGAATCGTCAACAATAAGTATGAACACAAGTACTAAGAATACACCAATAGGTGGTGCTTTTGATATCATAAAAAATTAATAATTTAAATAATTTATTATTACCCATCTGTTATGAATAGAGTTAAAAAATTTATAAACCTGATTTTTTTCATAAATAAAATTACACCTATAAGTTATTTTATTTTTATTCACGTATTTTTTTTTTATATTTTTTTGTTTTAACAGAATAATTACTCACTTTAATTACAGTTGCATCGAAACAGTTTGTATATATGCATATATATATGGAAAAAGTAAAAAAAGCTTTACCAGGTAATTCTACATACTTCATATAGAAAAAGAAATATATACTCCAACTAAATAAATAGTGATTATCTTTAAATAAAATTATAATTATAATAATTTTTAATTTTTATTTAACAATTTATTTATTTTATCCGTAATATATAATTGACTTAATAATGATTGATATTTATTACATATAATAATCCGCAGGTCATATATATATATAATACGTATTATAATTATCTTTGGATCGAATATCACCGGATACAATAGTATTTTTGAATATTTATTTAGCAAGTATTCTAACCGGATACAATTGTATTTCAAATAATACTCGTCAAACATAATTATCCCGCTAAAAATACTTTTCAAGCGATATTCGAAAAGTTCTTCTCATGGCGCTCAGGGATACTATTTCAAGTATCAAATATAATTGTATTTCTTATAATACCTCAATTTTTTCATCCCGGAAAGTGCATCTACTCTTTTTATAAATTTTATTGTTGGCTCAACATCATGCAAGTCTTCATGGTATTTTTAATTCAAAAGTAGTGGTCTTCAATATTCAACAAAAGTTCTCGATATAAAATTAATCGAATGGTCTTCAGGGAATACCGGATACTCGGTATATCGGCTCAAAAAAGTACCGGTAGATCGACTATCGAGTACTGAGTATTTTTTTTTTTTTTTTTTATCCAAATTAAATTCAACTTATATTTATTGCTTAAGGCTGAATGTCAAAATATTAAAGAAAAATTCCCTCTCACAGATTTTGATCAAAGTGGGCTTATTTTTTAAGTGAAATAAAGATTTATTTTATCAAATTTTTTTTGTAATTTTCTATCGCGTTTTAACTGAGATAATTAGTGTCAAAGTTGACAACAATTTAGCTTTTTAACACACAAGCATAGGGAGTACCGGAACGTTTTCCCTTCTATTGAAAAAACGCTCTCACAGAAAATCTTTATTTTACTACAGCTTATACTTCTTTAAATTACGAAAATTATAAAAAAAAAATTATCAATTTCTATCACGAATTGTAAATGTTATTAATTAAATCATACAAAAATTATCACTCATCGGTTGTCGAACATGGCGCACGAAATGTAAACATGGCAACAGTGATCTTTCTTCTCTATTTTTTTTGGTCTGTTTCATTTATTGCAACCACACACACACACTTACCAGTCCAAGTAGTTTATATGCGAATATGTCTGTATAGGTATATTTGAATAATTGATAATTAAAATTGTATTTCTAAATATTAAAAAAATATATTTTATGTTATATTTTTATGGTTTTTAATATATATATATTTATTATTCGTATTGGTAA
This sequence comes from Lysiphlebus fabarum, assembly GCA_011426435.1. Lineage (NCBI taxonomy): Eukaryota > Metazoa > Arthropoda > Insecta > Hymenoptera > Braconidae > Lysiphlebus > Lysiphlebus fabarum. Next base: position 255,652 of record WSYQ01001287.1, read on the forward strand.
AGAAATTATTGATTATATCAATTTTTTTGGTTTTAATCATTTAGGTTTATTAATATTATTACTATCAGAAGTACAGTCTTGCACTTATCACTTATCATAACATTTGAAAAATATTGAATAAAATTTTACGGCGTTTCACGATCAAAAATTTTATTTCTAAAGTGGTATTAGTGTTCGTAAATACAGGCCGCCCACACTCATACAACTAAAAACGCGACAGTAAAGTATAAAAATCTATGACAATGGAGGGTGCTCATTTTTTTTCTAAACTATGGGTGTAAGGGTGCCCTTTTGAACCCAAAGAGTCGTCCTACCTTGGGATTGACATTCAGCCTTAATAAAACAAAGTATTTACAGATATTTTTTTCATGTTTTTATGATTTATTAGTCAGTACAAAAATTGCATGTAATAATTAATGATAAGTAACAATAATTAAATTCTTATTTATTAGATGAATATTAATTATAATATTATATAATAAATAATATTATAACTTGTTAAATAATAATTTTAATATTGCATAAACATTTAATATATTAATATATAAAATAAACATTATAAAATAATTTAAACAATATTAATTATTAAATCAATACAGATATTGGAAGTTAAGTCAAGCATAAATTATAGTCTCAATTAAATAAATATAAATATAAATTGATATTATCAAATATCTAAAGTCATATGCCAAAATAGACGCCAACAAGTCAACAACTGCAAATAACAATTGAATAAAGCTTGTTTCATATGTGACGACGTAAACGAGTCCAGAATTCACAAAATTTCAATTTTTTCTATTTTCTTTTTTTTTTTTTAAATGCCACCATGGTATGCTGCCACGGTCGATTAACCCGTAAACTTATTCCAACTCTCAAACTGCTTTTTTTTAAATGTTATATCTAAAAATATTAATTTTTTTTTTTTGGAGCTATAGATAAAGTGCGTGGTAACTCAACGTATATTCATATTATTTAAATACTTTTGACAGCAATGAAGAAACAGAGTATTGTAAAGTAGTGTTTTTTAATACTCTGCTTCCGATTTCAAAATTTCAAAATTTTTTGATATATATAACAAGATAATTATATTAACTATTATTTATTAATAATAACTATCATTATTTATAAATAATACTAATTATTATTTTTAATAATATTGATAATGATTTATTCATAATATCAATTAAGTAATAACTATTATACAACAATCAAATACATTTATGAAGAACAAATGGATTAGAAGAAAAATGCAATTGTTCAAATAATTCGTTCAACAGTAATTGCACTAGTAATTGTCTTTTTTTAATTTGCAACGTTTTTTGTAGCTATTTGTTGATATAAAAAATGACTTAATGAAAATTTAAATGCATTTATAATTATAACAAATAGCTAGGAATATAGATGCAGTTGTTTGAATAATTTTTTAAAGAGTGATTGTACCAATAATATTTTATTTTTTTTTTACATTTTCTTCTGTACTAAATTTTTTAAGAACAAATATATTATTATTATAATTATATAATTTTTGAACAATATTTGGGCAAGTACTTTTTTTTTTACAAATCCAGTCTCCCTCAGTCATTTGTTCATTCAAAAATTATTTATTGTTTATTAAAAGTTCATGAAATTTAAGGTCTACCGGCAGTTGTACTTAAATAAATAAGTTTTTCACCAATAACTAAACAATTATATCTTCTTTCAGAACTGATAATGATAAAAATAATAATAATAATAAATATACAATGTTACTATTTTTTTTACAAGATAATATATCTAACAAAAAACAAAAAACAAGTATTTTGCACAAAAAAAAGCGTCAAGTATTCGGAATTGTAGTCAGTTTGTAATGTAACTTGTTTTGTCATTAATTAATTTTTTGATATAAAAAAAAATATGATGCAATAAAAACCCCGCGTAGTTTTTTCCAAAATTAAAAATTATATTTTAAGTCAACATTATTCAATCTCATGTATAGCGGGGCCAAGTATATTTTTTTTTTTTTTTATTTTATTTTATTTTTTTTTTTCAACAATTTAGATTTAACTACATGTATCGAAAATAAAATTTCTTCGTTGGTTTTTATTGTATCATATTTTTTTTTATATCAAAAAATTAATTAATGACAAAACAAGTTACATTACAAATTGACTACAATTTCGAATACTTGACGCTTTTTTTTGTACAAAATACTTGTTTTTTGTTTTTTGTTAGATATCACATCTTTTTGTAAAGTTTTTTTTGTAACATACACAATTTATATATCATCAAGTTTAATTTTTATTTATAATTATTTTACCGGTATATCATTTGATGTTTATTATTTTTAATATACAATATTGCAATATTTATCATATATTCATATGTCAACTCTGCAGTGCAGCCAACAAAAATGAGCAAGTGAGAAAAGAAAATAAAAAAAAATTTTATAATCTTATACCGTACTACCAACTTAACAAAATCAGAAATCTACCTTTTCAGCCAAAAAATCGCAACCGTTAATTTGATTGTTCAATAAAAAAAAAAATAAGCCACTAAAAAATCTGATTTTTTTTTAAAAAAAAAGCTTGACATTGATTTATGGGATCATTACAAAACCCCGTATTTTTTAATTGATTCCATCATATTTTAATTGAATCATAAATAATTGGGGACGGAAGGGGTCACCAATGTATCGTGTATAATAACGCACGATAGTTACTCTTACACATACATATATATTTCCTTTCTCATACTTGATTCGAGGCACTACAGTGCCTCTTGATAATAGCTGTATATATTATTATTTATCCCCTAAAGCATTTGATTTACTAGAACCGACATTATCTACATTTATACTACAGAACGCTTAATGGTAACAATTACCGACAGCGCAATGTAAATATATTAGAAAGTAATGGCAATATTATTAGAAAAGGACGGCGAAAACGGATATGACGTTTTTTTTTTGACTTTTGCCTTTTACTCCATACCACTCAATATCCATACCCGTGCCTAAAGATGTTTACACATCAAAAGATTTTTTGATAATTAATAGATTCAAATATATTTTATTGGTCAAACACAAATTGTTGGATAAAAAAAAAAATAATTATAATACTCAAACTTTACCTATCCTTGTTTATAATTTTATTTCAGAAACAACGTCGTGACCATACTATAGATATTTTATTTTAAAATGTAACGACGCATGCGTCAAACTGCCCTCTCTCCATATATTCATATACGATAGACTGAGATTCGATCTCTTTCATTCTCTTCTATGTGCTACAGTGGCTGTGACTAGACCTCGCTCTTTGATTCAAATCCAATACATTTAGTTTATTGTAGTGTATTGAAGTAATTTTCTAATAATTTTGTTTAATATTAATATTTATAAATTTTAATTCATAAAATAATTTATATAATTATCTATAAACATTTATAGTGAAAGTGCAGCGGCTGTAAACGGACTTTTTTATTTAAGTTAAATTAAGTGACATTTTTTTACTTTATTGGGTGCGTGCATTTGGATCTATAAAAAAGGTTGGTATTTTTTTTTCTTTAATAATTAAAAATGATAAATTTTGATTGTATTATTGCGTAATATAATTTTTATCAAGTATAACATCCGGAGGGAATATATTCTATCTATTTTATTTATAATAAATAATATTTTAAATCAATAAATATAAATAATTTGTAGTTATAAAATGAGGTCAAATAACCTAAAAATCATGTTTTTTCATTAAAAAAATTTAATGAAATTTGTACAATATCAAATATCAGACGACAGTACAGACTTTTTGTATTAATCATCGCAGTGCTCTAACCTAAATTTTTTGTTTCGATTAGGGTGGAATTTGGAAATATTCCCTTAAGGAGTGTGTCCATTGCAAAATTTAATTGCAAGACGACTTATTACTACACATTACTAAATTTTTCAATGTTATACATATCTAAGAAAAAACAAAAAGCAAGTATTTTGTACAAAAAAAAGCGTCAAGTATTCGAAATTGTAGTCAATTTGTAATGTAACTTGTTTTGCCATTAATTAATTTTTTAATATAAAAAAATATATGATACAATCAAAACCAACGAAGAAATTTTATTTTCGATACATGTAGTTAAATTTAGTTTAAATCTAAATTGTTAAAAAAAAAAAAAAAAAAATTTATACTTGATCCCGCGTAGTTTTTTCCTAAATTAAAAATTAAATTTTAAGCCAACATTATTCAATCTCATGTATAGCGAGGTCAAGTATAATTTTTTTTTTTTTTATTTTATTTTATTTTTTTTGACAATTTAGATTTTAACGCTTTTTTTTTGTACAAAATACTTGTTTTTTGTTTTTTGTCAGATATCACATCTTTTTGTAAAGTTTTTTTTGTAACATACACAAATTATATATCATCAAGTTTAATTTTTATTTATAATTATTTTACCGGTGTATCATTTGATGTTTATTATTTTTAATATACAATATTGCAATATTTATCATTGTTTATCATATATTTACATGTCAACTCTGCAGTCTAAAACTCTAATCTTATAACGTACTACCAACTTAACAAAATTAGAAATCTGGTTTTTCAGCTAAAAGCGCAAAACTGTTAATTTAATTATTCGATTAAAAAAAAAATATAGCACCAAAAAATCTGATTTTTTTTTTAAAAAAAAGCTAGACATCGATTTATGGGATCATTACAAAGCTTCATATTTTTTAATTGAATCCATCATATTTTAATTAAATTTCTAAAAATTGGAGACGTAAGGGGGCAAAATATTTAATGTATAATAAGGTACGGTAGTTACTCTTACACACACATATATATTTCCTTTCTCAAACTTGACTCGAGGCACTACCGTGCCTCTTGATTTTTCAATGTTATACATATCTAAGAAAAAACAAAAAACAAGTATTTTGTACAAAAAAAAGCGTCAAGTATTCGAAATTGTAGTCAATTTGTAATGTAACTTGTTTTGTCATTAATTAATTTTTTGATATAAAAAAAAATATGATACAATCAAAACCAACGAAGAAATTTTATTTTCGATACATGTAGTTAAATTTAGTTTAAATCTAAATTGTTGAAAAAAAAAAAAAAAAAAAAAAAATTATACTTGACCCCGCGTAGTTTTTTCCTAAATTAAAAATTAAATTTTAAGCCAACATTATTCAATCTCATGTATAGCGAGGTCAAGTATAATTTTTTTTTTTTTATTTTATTTTATTTTTTTTTTTCAACAATTTAGATTTAACTACATGTATCGAAAATAAAATTTCTTCGTTGGTTTTTATTGTATCATATTTTTTTTTATATCAAAAAATTAATTAATGACAAAACAAGTTACATTACAAATTGACTACAATTTCGAATACTTGACGCTTTTTTTTTGTACAAAATACTTGTTTTTTGTTTTTTGTTATATATCACATCTTTTTTTAAAGTTTTTTTTTATATCAAACACAATTCATACATCATTAAGTTTAATATTCATTTATAAGTATTTTACCGGTGTATCATTTATTATTGATGTGTTTGTTATTTTCATGACACAATATTGCACAATAGTCGTATATTCATATCAATTCATATGTCAACTCTGCAAGGCAGCCAACAGAAATAAGCAACAGACTAACAGAGAAAAAAAAAAAAATATTCTACTAAAAAATCTGATTTTTTTTTTAAAAAAAAGCTTGACATCGAGTTATGGGATCATTCGTGTCGTGTATAATAAGGCACAGTAGTTACTCTTACACACACATATATATTTCCTTTCTCATACTTGACTCGAGGCACTACCGTGCCTCTTGATAATAAGATTTAGTTGTTTTTAGTGATAATTTGACTTGCAAAAAAAATCATGTATAAGTAAATAAATATTTAACCAAGACATTATATGCATATATGATATATTATATGTTATTTCTTTTGTTATTTCAGAATTTGCAATCATGGTATATGAAATGGATATGTTTAATAACTATGACATGAAAAGACAAACCACTGATAATATTGGTGAGAAAGTTGATAAGATCAGTTGTCTCGATTATGATTCATTGGCAAAAATTTTCATGTTACTACCGATTCCAGAAAGGATAGCCATGATCGAAGGTAATTATATAATTATATAAGTTATTTTTAATTTTTTTTCAATAATATACATAATGTATGTACATAAGTTAACTTTTTAATTAAGCATATATAAGTTTTATAATTAATCTTTACAATTTCAGTCTGTCCTAAATGGGAAGAAGCTTGTAAATTGGCTTTTTACGATGTTAAAAAATATAAACTTGATAAGCCAATTGATCATCAAACACAGTCATATATTAAGAACCTACTAACATACTGTGGTGCTTATCTGAAAGATTTGAGTTTTTCAAGTATATACTACTCAAATATCATGTTTAATGTAAGTCATCAATGCAAAAATTTAATAAGATTTGAATTTGAATTGGAAAATGATTTGACATTTACAAATTACAATCACTATGCTGAAGCTTTTACTCAACTCGATAAATTACTTTATATTAAAATAAAAGTAAATGAAAAATATGCTACTCGTAAATTTCCACTTGAAATAATTAACAATCTTCCGGAAAATATGAATGAAATTCATTTATACTTCAATAATCGTGTGGTTACTCATTCAATGGTAAGATATTATATGTATTTAATTTATAAAATATAAACTTATACGCATTTATATGTTTTATACTTATTATTTTATTCTTTTTCAGACTTTTAAAAAATTCAAGAATCTTCACAGTTTAACAATGAGTGGTTTCCTTCTCGATTATATTATTCGAGAAATATTAGAAAAAAAAACACTTATTTATTTGGATCTTCATGATTCTCAAGTGTTGGAATACCAATCATTGAATTTCAATCAGCTTGTGAATTTAGAACATATTGATATGTTTCATCCTTTGATGGGTTTATTAACAATTAATGGAGAATTTATTAAAAATGTTGTAATTCCCAGTATTTGTAATACATGCAAAAATTTAAAATATTTTAATGTACCAGAAAATTTAATTCTTGGCATGCATGAAATTCAATCTGTAAACTGGGAAAACCTTAAAAATTTAGTACATTTTAATGTTACTTGGGTTACCAGTCCAGTATTGGCAAAAAATATCACGAAATATTGCAAAAATATAGATTATTTAGATATTCGTTTTGAAGAAAGACCCGACGAAGAATTTAATGAAGATACAGCAAATAAAAATTTAAATATTATAAAAAAATTAACAACATTAGAAAATCTTGAATATTTAAAATTGAATGATGTAAATATTTGTAGAGAATCATTTTTTGCAATTACAAATAATTGTAAAAAACTGAAACACTTGGATATCAGCAGGACTCGCGTATATTTCAATTCTTTTGTCATTTTGAATTATCGTGGTTATTCCGACAATCCTTGTGACATTTCTGATTTATCAAAATTGCAATATCTTGAACATTTAAATTTGTCTTTCAATGAATATATTAATAATGATGCTATTATTTCTATTGCTGATAAATGTAAAAAACTAAAATATTTAAATATTAGAGGTTGTAACAATATAAATAAAGAAGGTCTTGATGCTGTAACAACCTTTGAAAATTTAGAAGTTTTAAATGTTGCTAGCAATGATTATATTTCAAACGGATTTTTATCTAAATTAAAAGGATTAAAAGTTTTTGGTTGTGATAATTGTCTTGGTGTCGGTTGTAATGATATGATTCAAGTTATAAATAATTGTCCAAATCTTGAAATACTTATGTCCAACAATATCTGTGGTTTCACAAGTGATCTTATTATGAATGCTGATATACTAACAAGAAATCGTAAAAATGGTATTATTTTAAAAATGTTTGTTAATCCATGTCGACATGAAGTACCTTTGCCATTTACTACATCTGATTGGTTGAAAATAGAATTAACATTGACCGTTGAATCGTGGGTAATAAGAAAGAACAATTATAATTTTTATGACAATAATACACGGGATATTTTCCAGGATACTATTGATTATGATAAAAACATAAAAAAAATTTGTAAACCATTTTAGACTCACGGTTTAATCATTTTATGTGTAAACATCTTTGGCGCAAGAAGGAAGGATGATATTAGAAAAAGACGGTGAATAACGTAAGTGACGTCTTTTTAAAATTTTTTTTTCTTTTTACTCCATACCCGACTCGCGCTCAAAAATGTTTACACATCAATAAACATTAGGTGTTTCATAGAAATGTCAACTTTTTTCTAATAATATTTGTAATAATATATGTAATATGTTAATAAAATACTTTTTGTTTTAATTAAAAATATTTAAATTTTGTCTTATTTTATATAACCACTACTTTATAACAAGTTTTTTCTATTGATTTATAAATAATTAATTATTAAAGATATTGGTGAAATATAACAACAAATGATAAATTGAGTAAAAATTTTTTTATATTTTTTGAGTATATTTAATTAGTAATAATATTAGATTCAAATAAATTCAAAAATTCCGACAAACTTCCTGGCCTTGATAATTACAGGTTTACATGGTATAAAAATACTAGTAAAAAATGTTAGGCAGTTATACGTTTTTCTCGTTTATTTGGAAAATATCAATAAATTTAACATTATGAAAATTAGCAAATGTATTTCTCGTCTTGGTAGTAATTAAACCTTCATGGCTGTTATATAAATTTTATTATTATTGCAAGAATTACTTAATCATAAATTACCATTTATAATTTATATAAACAAATTTAATATAATATCATTATTTTACTTTTTATATTATATTAAATTTATAAACAATATATTATTATTTGTTATATTTCCAATACCTTTGAGCGAGTAATAATTTATAAAACACATATTTTAAATTGATTACTTTTTATTTTCATTAATATTAATTTTATTGATGATTATATTTTTCAAGTGCGTTTAATTACATAGTAAAAGTATTTATAAATTAATAATTACATGTACTTAGTAAATTTATATTTATGATTATGATTATGATTAAAAAAAAAATGTGTCAATTTTTATTATTTTTATTAGTAAATGAAAATTATTTATCAAAAAATTGAAATTTAATTGTTATTATTATAATAAGTCATTTTATAATATTATCAGTGCATATTTTTTTTTATAAAAACATTAAAATTATCATTATAAAGTTTAAAAACACTTGAAATTAAATAATATATACAATTTTTTTATTTTCTTTTGAAAATAAGCCTATTTCATTGTATCATATGAATTATTTTTATAATATTATTTGTGTAATATTGAAAAAAATATATTCATTGTTATTTTACGACTTTAATAATTAATTTATAATATACCAATTAATTAAACTTCAATATCATCTAGCACATCAGTTAAATTAATTGTACCGCATGTTCAATTAGAATTACAATTCAATTATCCAAACCTATACATATGTCAAATCAATAATTATTCAACAATAATATTTGTTAAATTATTGGTACATGAATACCACAATCTTATTATAAAGTAATTTTATATTTTAATCTTTCAATACAAAGTAAATTCCTTAAAACATACTTTCGTTACCAAATTGTTTTGGTCTTATCCTATAATGTAAAATCATGTAAAATTGTTTGTGGTACTTTTGATGCATCAATACCAGCAATTAATTTTAATTAACTTTATCTTTCAACATTTTAATACATTTCAGCTTATTTTCTCAGTAAAACTTATAAATCTTTAACTATCATTTATATATCCAATATTTACAACATCTGGTATTATTGGTTTGAACAATTATTAAATTAATTATTGTTTATATGTTAAATCAAATTAATCAATAATAACATACTATATTGTGATGCAAGAACAACTTGAATTGAAAATTCTTTTTTTTTTTTTTAGTGTTTGTTATTGATTTAATGGAATAGCCAATAGTTTATCATTATCATTGATATCTATTACAACGACACTTTTTTGTGGTACCTTAGTTAATATATCATACACTTGACATACACCATAATCAGTAATATTCAATGGTTTACCAAATTTTCTTTCATATGCATTTGGAAATTCACTTATTGTTACTTTATTGTTTGGTTGAGATAATAAAACACGTTTAAGATGAGATGTAAAACGTTTAGCTTGTTCATAATGTGTCAATGTAACTATTCTTCTATTTCCAGTACCAATAACTTGTATTGTTTTTTTAAATACATCAAGCAAATCAATTAATTTTGTAAAACCATAATCAGCTATTCTAAATTGTCGACCAAAATGTTTACGATAAGCTGGTATTAATTTACGAAAAAGTAGTTGACAACGACGTGCTTTTTTCAAAATAATAACAAATTCACGACATAAAAATGTTAATACCTCATTTAATTTTGTTTTTATAATTGAATCGTTATTTGCCCAGACAATAACTTTAACATTTTTTGCTCTTTCACAAAGTTCAACACTTGATAAACATGATATCAAATGCTCCAATGGTACACCATTTTTATCATCATTTATTGGTTGTTGAAATTGTGCTTCATAACAAGTAATTAAACTTGCCAAAGGTATTACACCATTATGTGTTTTTAATAATTCATGTATACGTGTTCTCAATCGTATCAATGACATTGTGACATTTGGTAATGGCAAAAATTTTTTACCTATCCAATCTTCATATACCATTGATGTTTTAGTATGAATTACACAATATGGAAGCTCAATTTGTTTATTCTAAAAAAAGAAAAAAAAAATAATAACAAAACATATTATTTATGATTATAAGATATTGACTTGATCGTTATGATTTTGTGTTTTAATATGTATATTTTTTTCAAACTTTAAATAATTAGATCATATTTATATTCTATTAAATTAATAAAATGATAAATAATATTTACCTCCGATGTTAATGATATAATATGACCAGTAGGTCCATTAGATACAACACAAATATTATTCATTTTGTACAGGTCAAATAAAGTAACAGATATTGGAATATCTTTTTCAAGTCTTTCAATAAACACATATAATGGTAATGCATGTCCTGATACATTTTCCAATAATGAAATAATTAGTGATTTTAATCGTTGATGATTTAATTCATCTAGATCTTCTTTACAGCTGGTTGATCCACTTGGTTGATATGGTAAAGCATTACATTGTTTTTGTTGTTGAGGATTCCAACAATGACCATAATTACTATTGACATTAATTTGTGACAGACTTTTATATTGAAAACACTGGCAATGTTGAGAATGATTAACTCCATTTAATGAATAATAATAAGGTGTATTTAAGTTGTCTGAATAATGAGTCAGTCCACAAATTGGTTGACAACTATTGTTTGCATTATTTGGACTATAAACACATGATGCATTTTGATAACCACATATTGCTTGTAGTGGTGACATTAAACTAAAAATAAATTTATAAAATGCATTAATTATTGAATTTATATATTAAAAATATATATTTAAACAAGTAAAGATTTATATCCAATCAACTTGCAATATATCACTCTTGTCATAAAATATGATTAATTGTTATTTATATTTTGATTGATATAAATTTTTCAGTTTTAAATTTTAAAACAAAAATAAATAAATAAATAAATGAATAAATAAACTTCAAAATGAATGAAAGTCTTTATATTCACATTTAGAAAAATATAAATTTGTTGAATTTTAATTAATTTTAATTTTTTTTTTCAATGTGTTTTTGTTGTTGTTGTTTATTTTATTTTTATTTTCTTTTGAATAAAATAGTTTAATATAATTTATATTTAATAACAATAAAATGTAGACAAAATAAAATTACAAAAAAAAAAAAAAAAAAAAAAAAAACAATTGCGATAAAAACTTACACAGAATTTCCAGAAGCGGTTTTCCATTGACGACAAAATTCACCACCAATTGGTAATGATGCGTTGGAATATGGTGTGCAAGGGAGGCTTCCTTCACCACCTGCTGGTATTTGATTTACGTAATACATGGTTCAAGTGAATAATCAAGTAGTTGTTGCCCAAATTTACTCACTCTATCTACAGCCTAAAATTTCTAAATAAATAAATAAAAAATTACTATTATTTCTACTTGTTATTATAATTAAAATTATATCAAGTTTAACAATTGATTTATTATCTTTAAAAATCTCTCATTATCAATTACACAAAAATTGAATAAAATAATACAAAAATTATGAATAAATATTACCTTTTAAATTGATATTTTATTATTTAGTTTTTTTTTTTTTTTTTTTTTAATATAAATTTTAAATTTAAAATGTCTGTCGATGAATAAGTACCAAAAAAAAAAAATAAAAATAAAAGAACAAATTATTTATTGAGCACCAAGTTAGTTGCTGGAAGGTTGTTGTTGTAATGCCAAGTATTGAAAAACTTTGAAAATATAAAATGTTTATTTGCTTGTATAAGTTATGTTGTCAAAAAGACATGACAAGAAAACCAGTATAAGCTAAAAATGAATATCCCCTCTGCTTTTTTTCTGTGACAGTGTTAGTCATATCTTGTTGATTATAGTTGATGGTTTACGTACCAATATGAAATATGATGAACCCATAAAAATCCTGAGAGTTATTTCACCATTCATATTTTTTTCAGCTATTAAAAAATTATTCCATAAAAATAAGCTACCTAAAAATTAAATCTTAATTAATTGTATATATATGCATATAAAATCATTAATACTTGTTAGCAAGTTGAAGTTGTGTTAAGTATTCTCAAAAAAAACTTACACTTTATTTTTATAGGAAAATAAAAAAAATAGACTCTATATTCATGATGGAATTTGATTATTATTGTTATCATTGTTTTAAATTATTCATTAAATAAATATTTAAATGTAACATGGTATATTATTAATATTGTCAAATATCAGTCAATTTTATATACCATTTTTTACATAAATATTAATATATAAATAATGGTATTATATGCAACTCAAAAATTAAATTTAAAAATGCTAAATTATTAAATGCCTATAATCATCAATAAAAAAGAATGTTGAAACATACCAAGTGTACATAATGTTAATGCTCATGCAACTGGATCATCTGGTGCGATTTCAGATCTCCGAAAACAACCTTAAGGTTGTTTCCCAAAACCAAGGTAGAATGAATATTTGTGCTTAAAAACGCTATATACCGTAACGTTATATTTTATGTCCGGGTCCCCAAGATTTTTGTGCTGCTACTGATTGAAATATTGACTACGGTATATACACTAATACTATGCTAGTACTCAAAATTTACATCGTGAAACACTGCTATTTCACACTATAAAAAAAATCCTATCGTATGTTTGTGTATGTCCGTATCTGTGTGTTGATTCCCCTTTCCGCCAGAAAAAAACAACGAAGGAGAGACAAACAGTGATGCCGAACTATGAGTCCCCCACGCGCGCAAACCATGAAAACAATAAGTTACTGTTTTTCAAACTTGAATAATTATTAACATAAACGAAACAGACGAAATGAAAAAAATTTATGTCAAAAAATTTGTCGTTCTTAGGACTATAAACTGTTAAAATTTGAACGTTTTCTCCCTGGTAGAAAAATACCGGTGGCCCGACGTCCGCCCGACGTATTGCCCGACTTAACCTGTATAAAGCATGCTTTTTGCCTATATGCATATAGGTAAAGTCGGGCAGCACTCACAAATTTCTACCAGTGCTGCTGCGTTTTAAAAAAGTTATTAATAAAAATACATGAAAGTATGAGGTAACCTTTTACCTTGTGTGTCAAAGTTGTCAACTTTGACAGTAAATATCTCAAAAAAAACACAAATAAAAAATTTAAAAAAAATTGACAATGTAGATTAATTATATCATTAAAAAAATAAGACCAAAACAAAAAAACCCGAGTGGAAATTTCAGTCCGATTCGGATCCAGTTCGGATCGGGTTTACCTGAATACAAATCCGATACGGAACCGGCCAGCCGGATCCGATTCGGACCAAGAATGTAACGCAGGCTAGACTCCGGATCGGATCCGGCAAACCTGATCCGGTTACAATAAGGACACCTTGGCTAAATCGGATACCAAAACATCTATCCGAAATTACATTTAAATCGGATCCAATTTTACATCCAAATCAGATATGTATTTATGTCCGGTTCGGATCCAGTTCGGATAGGGTTTACCTGATTACAAATCCGATACGGAACCGGCCAGCCGGATCCGATTCGGACCAAGAATGTAACGCAGGCTAGGCTCCGGATCGGATCCGGCAAACCTGATCCGGTTTCAATAAGGACACCTTGGCTAAATCGGATACCAAAAAATCTATCCGAAATTACATCTAAATCGGATCCGATTTTACATGCAAATCGGATCCAATTTTACATTCAAATCGGATATGTATTTATGTCTAATTCGAATCCAAATAAAAATAAAAAAAAAAAAATTATAATTTTATTTTTTCTTTTTTTTTCCTCTTATTTTTCAGGATTTATCAAATATTACACTTAGAGAATAATTGTAGATTTTTATTTTTTTTTTTTTTGCTACCCTAACCGAGCCTCGAACCCCTGCCTGATCTAAACCTATCTAAACCTATACTTTCAAAGCCAGTGCGTTACCCCCTGAACCATCGCGCGTTAACATATCAGACACAAAATTATAAAGCACTTGTACCAGAAGTCCGGGTGAACGGATCCGGGTTGCCTTATTCAAATCGGATCGAAATTGGAACATGACTTTGACAAAAAAACAAGATCGAGTTTAAAGCAGGTTATCCTGTTCCGATTCGGATCCGTTATTAGTCCGCTCGAACGGATCCAGGTTGCCTTATTCAAATCGGATAAATTCGGAACATGACTTTGACAAAAAAACAAGATCAAATTTAAAGCAGGTTATCCTGTTCCGATTCGGATCCGTTATAAGTCCGGGTGAACGGATCCAGGTTGCCTTATTCAAATCGGATAAAATTCGGAACATGACTTTGATAAAAAAACAAGATCAAGTTTAAAGCAGGTTATCCTGTTCCGATTCGGATCCGTTATTAGTCCGGGTGAATGGATCCAGGTCGCCTAATTCAAATCGGATCAAATTTGGAACATGACTTTGACAAAAAAACAAGATAAAGTTTGAAGCAGGTTATCCTGTTCCGATTCGGATCCGTTATTAGTCCGGTCAAACGGATTCAGGTTGCCTTATTCAAATCGGATAAAATTCGGAACATGACTTTGACAAAAAAACAAGATCAAATTTAAAGCAGGTTATCCGGATCCGATTCGGATCCGTTATTAGTCCGGGTGACCAGATCCGAATTGCCTTATTTAAATCGGATCAAATTCAGAACATGACTTTGACAAAAAAACGAGATCAAGTTTAAAGCAGGTTATCCTGTTCCGATTCGGATCCGTTATTAGTACGGTCGAACGGATCCGAATTGCCTTATTTAATTCGGATCAAATTCGGAACATGACTTTGACAAAAAAACAAGATAAAGTTTAAAGCAGGTTATCCTTTTCCGATTCGGATCCGTTATTAGTCCGGGTGACCGGATCCGGGTTGCCTTGTTCAAATCGGATCAAATTCAGAACATGACTTTGATAAAAAAACAAGATCAAATTTAAAGCAGGTTATCCTTTTCCGATTCGGATCCGTTATTAGTCCGGTCAAACGGATCCGAATTGCCTTATTTAATTCGGATCAAATTCGGAACATGACTTTGACAAAAAAACAAGATCAAGTTTAAAGCAGGTTATCCTGTTCCGATTCGGATCCGTTATTAGTCCGGGTGAATGGATCCAGGTCGCCTAATTCAAATCGGATCGAAATTGGAACATGACTTTGACAAAAAAACAAGATCAAGTTTAAAGCAGGTTATCCTGTTCCGATTCGGATCCGTTATAAGTCCGGGTGAACGGATCCGGGTCGCCTTAGATAAACCGGGTCCGATTCCAATGTCAGAAACAATCAGGTAAACCGGGTCCGTTTCACCTTCGACAAACCGGGTCCGATTCGGATCAAGATCAGGCCAAGCCGGATTCAATTTCCACTCGGGAAATCTGGTGCGATTTCAGATCTCCGAAAACAACCTTAAACCTAAATTGTTGAAAAAAAAAAAAATAAATGATGAAAAAAAAAGTTATACTTGGCCTCGCTATACATGAGATTGAATAATGTTGGCTTAAAAATTAATTTTTCATTTAGGAAAAAACTACGCGGGGTCAAGTATAATTTTTTTTTTTTTTCAACAATTTAGATTTAAACTAAATTTAACTACATCTATGGAAAATAAAATTTCTTCGTTGGTTTTTATTGTATCATATTTTTTTTATATCAAAAAATTAATTAATGGTAAAACAAGTTACATTACAAATTGACTACAATTTCGAATACTTGACGCTTTTTTTTGTACAAAATACTTGTTTTTTATTTTTTGTTAGATATTATAAAACATATAAAAGTCAAGATTTTTGTCAGTTCAAACTGTTTTTATTTTAATATTTTATTTATTTTTCATTTTTCTAACTCATTCCTCTTATTCGGCGTTTGTGAATTACGTTTTATATGCGCTGTCGAACGGCTCTCAAATCGCTGTCGAGGTCGACAGAGCGCAACATTGGAGTGTCGAGTCATCCGCTAGTAGGGCAGCAATTAATTTAATGCAATCAAATCTAAATACATATGTTTTATATCCTTAAAAATAATTGTCTTAATATTATCTTTTAATATTATAATATAATATAATAACATAAATACAATAATAATATATCAATAATACTATTATAATAGTAATTTAATATTGATAATTACCACAATAATAATAATATTAATAATAATATATGTATAGATATTATATATATAATAAATATAATATTATATATTTTAATATGTATAGCAAATTTAATTAACACGTTTTCTAATTCTTGTTATTCTCCATGAATTTGGTTCTTCATATTTATTATATAGAGGTTCTAATCTTTGATTTTTTTTAAATTTACTTAATTTAGTTGGATCAGATAATTTAAAAAAAGCTGGAGCAAATTCAACAAGCCATTTTGGATCAATAGTTGTAACTTCTCTCATGTATTCTTTAGTTGTTTGTACTAATTCATGATATATAACCCATTCTGGTTGACGATTAAATAAAGCACTACCTGGATATATATAAACAATTTGACTATCAACAAGTGTTCTATAACCTTCTTGTGGATCTTTTTTAGCAGCATTTCTAAAAAATCCAGAACATACTGCTTTTTGTATTCTAACAGTATTTTTATCAGCTTTAATAACATCAAGTTTATGTCTATCCATAATACTTAATAATTGTTTTCTAATATCTTGTGCACGTTTTAATGTTCTAATTTGTACAAAATTCTCAGAACACCATGGATTACTTAATTTATTATTTTCCCATAATTTATAAACAGTTAATAATGTTAAATGATCACCTTCAGCTTGATTAAATTTAGCTTTTTTTTGATCAGCAAGTGCTTGTTTATTTTTTGGTCTATAAAAAACATTTTGTACAGATAACATACTAACAATTGTTAATATTTCATCAGAGCATTGTAAATTTACACTCATTATAAGCATTTTAGATAAATTTGGTTCAAGTGGAAATTCAGCCATACGTCTACCTAAACGTGTTAATAAACCTTCATCATCAAGTGCACTTAAACTATGTAATATTTCTAATGCCATTATTAATGATTCAACTGGTGGTGCATCCATAAAATCAAAATGTAATAAATCATTAATACCCATTGCTTTTAATTGTAATACTGTTGTTGCTAAATTTGTACGTTGAATTTCTGGTACTGGTGTTGGTAACATTTCATTACGAAATGCAGATTCAGTATATAATCTAAAACATTTACCAGGACCAGTACGTCCAGCTCTACCAGCTCTTTGTTTAGCAGCAGCTTGACTAATTGGTGTTACAATTAAACTATCCATACCAGTTTTAGAATTATATACTTTTTGTTTAACAAAACCAGGATCAACAACATAATAAATACCATCAATTGTTAAACTTGTTTCAGCAATATTTGTTGCAATAACAACTTTACGTGAACCTGGTGGTGCTGGATCAAATATACGACTTTGCATTTCACTTGGTAATGCTGAATATATTGGTAATATTATTAATTCTGGTGCATCTTGTCCAAGTGATTTCATTTGTTTATATAATATTTCACATGCTGTATCAATTTCTTCTTGACCAGTTAAAAATAATAATATATCACCACGTGGTTCAGTTAAATGTATCTTTATAACAGTTAATATTGCTGTATTAAGATAATTTGTTTCTGGTTCTTCTGTATAAAATATATCAACTTCAAATGTTCTACCTGGTATTGAAAATATTGGTGCTTCAAGAAAATATGTTGAAAATTTAACAGAATTAAGTGTTGCACTTGTTACTATTAATTTTAAATCTGGTCTTCTTTTAATTGCTTGCTTTAATAAACCAAATAATACATCAGTATGTATTGTTCTTTCATGTGCTTCATCTAACATTATAACTGAATATGATTTAAGATCAAGATCCATTAAACATTCACGTAATAACATACCATCAGTCATATATTTAATATTTGTTTCTTGACATGTACAATCTTCAAAACGTATTGTATAACCAACTTCTTGACCAAGACGACAACCATATTCTTCAGAAACTCTTTTAGCAACAGACATTGCAGCAACACGACGTGGTTGTGTACATCCAATTTTACCACGTGATATAAAACCACTTTCAGCTAAATATTGTGTTATTTGTGTTGTTTTACCAGATCCAGTTTCACCAATAACAATTAATATTTGATTATCAGTAACAGCTTTTATTAAATCATCACGTAATTTAAATATTGGTAAACTTTCACGTTGTTCAACAATTGTTAAATTTGTTTTTTTACCATATGATGATTTTTTATCACCAATAATATGTTTTTTCCATTCTGGTAAATCTTGAATTTGCATACCAAAACCAAATGTATTTGATGATGCTGATAATGATGATTGTAATTCAATATCTGGTAATGGATCATTCCAATTTTTATTAGGACCAGTTGGTATTTCTCGTTCACGTTGTAACATTTTTTCTTCTCTTCTTTCTTTAGCAAGTGCACTTTGAATCATTGCTGCTTGTGCTAATGAACCATCTTGATTTTTAACAATTCTAACTGGACTTAAATCACCAAGTACTCTACCATGACCCTTCAAAAATGGTGGTTTATCTTCAACTAATTCAATTTCAATATCTTCTTCTTCATCATCTTCATATGGTAACATGCCAGTTTCATTATCAAAATTTGGTATTTCACTACGATCAATACATGAGGCTGATAACATTTGTTTTAATTCCCATTTTTCTGGTGATGATAAACGTTGTATATGTTTTTTAGAATATAATTCATCTTTATCAATATTACTTTGATTAAAATCAATTAATGATACTGGACGATATGGATTTCTTAAATGTCTTTCATCTTTTTCAATTTCTGATGTTTTTATTATTACTGGATTTAAATCACGTCCATAATTTTGATCAATATTTTTCATACTTAATGATATTTTTTGTTCATTAATACTTAATACTTTAACATATACTTTTTGTCCAAATGTTACAACCTCTTTAACATTTTCAACATTACCTTTATTACGTAATTGTGATATATGAACAAGACCATCTTTTCTTGTACGTAAACCTTCAAGTTGTACAAAACAACCAAAATTTACAATATTTACAACTTTACCAGAATAAATATTACCAACAATTGGATCAGTTGGCAATGATGATGTATTTTTTAATGATGAATTTATAGGACTTCTACGATGTTTTTGTCTACTTGATCTATCTCTACTTGAATGACGATATGATGATTTTTTATTATTATAATCATTACGTCTTCTTGATCTATCACGTCTTTTATCATGTGAACGATTACGATATCTATCACGAGAACGAGAACGAGAACGAGAACGAGAACGAGAACGAGAACGAGAACGAGAACGAGAACGAGAACGAGAACGAGAACGAGAACGAGAACGAGAACGAGAACAATGTTTTCCACTTCTACGACGTGATGGACTTTTATCAGATCTTTTTTCACTTCTTTTTTTATAATCAATTGGTGAAAGATTATTATTTTTTGTTAATGATGATGATGGAACAAGTGCTTCAAATAACGCCATTGCATTATTAACAACAGCAGCATCATCATCTGCTGTATCTGTATTTCTTGGTCGATTTGGTAATGCAAGTCCTGGAAATTCTTGTGCCAATGGATCAAATTGTCCTGAATTACTTGGTTCATTTTTATTTTGCAATTTTTTTCGTTTCATATGATGAATTATTCTGTGTAAATTAGTTACAAATGAATCCTATAATTAAATTAATTAATAATCAATAATTAATATAAAATAATTTATATTTAATTTATATATTTTTTAATAATAATAAATATAGCTACTTACAGTAAATTCTCCTCCAGTTTCTTCCACAGATCTTTTAAAATCTTCAAGTTTTGGATTTATCTCTGCTAAATAGATTATAAATTCAGCTGTCAATTTAAAAAAAAAAAATTAATTACTCAAATTGAAATAGATATAAAAAATATTAACAATTTAGGTACATATAAATTTATTAACATACCTAATAAATTATTATCTTTATTTTGTCCACAATGATTTTCCAATTCTTTTATTATTTTAGATTTCAAAGAAAGATTCTCCAATTGTTCAACTTCGTCCACAACCATTATCAATATGTAATTAATTGAATTATTTTTTAAACAATATAAATAATAAATTTGAATCACTTTTCTTTAATTTCGTAAATGTCAAATTTTGTAAATTGCAATTATATGTTCATTTATAAGGTTAACAATATTGCTCTCTAAATGTCTCTAAACCATGCTCTCTAAACCATGCTCTAAACCAAGAAGACTAGAGGTCTCTAGTCTTCTTGCTCTAAACAGAGAAAGGTGGAAAAAGATGATCAATCAGCGCATGCGCGAGAATATAACGATACATGGAAAATCTGGGGTCCGTTCAAAAAGCCACTCGGAAACCCGGAAGCAGCGCAGTAGACGAAAAAATATAGGAATAAAATAAACTTAAAAGTAACTAAAGGTTACTGTAAACTATTGATTGTAATAACGGCCATATTGCAGGCCACTCACTTTTGTTACTTATGAAAAGTATTTTTATAATAATTATTAATACTTAAAAATTTTCTATGATCACAATCTTGAACTTCCGGGTTTCCGAGTGACTTTTCGAACGGACCCCTGTATATGTATGTGACTGATTGAAAAATTTGGTAAGGAAGGGGAAACACAGACACCCAAATTTTATATGTATTGATATGTATAACTGAATTCTGGCGCATGCGAGTGAAGCCGTCAGAAGAAAATTACGATGATCAATCAGCACTAGTGATGAGTCTTTGGCCGATTTTTGACTTTATTACATTACATGTAAGTTACTGTAATTTACATGTAATTTATGTAATTTAGTCCGCCACCATTTTTAGAGCATCTTCTTTACCGGCCGTCAACAAAAAGCAAGCTGTCAATTGATGTTTACATGTTATATTAATAAACAATAAACAATTAAATTAATAACAATAATCATTAACAATAATCATTTAACAATTATAACGTTTGAAAAAAATATTGTTGCATAACGACATAACAAAATGATATCTAAGAACATTATATTTTGATATTGCTAAAAATTTTACCTGATTTAAACGTAACTTTTATCTTGTTAAATCAACTTATTATTATATTATTGCATTTAATGAATAAATATAGTATATAATAATATTTACAGAAAACAATTATAATATTTATTGTTGAATCAATAAAATTAACATATCGTTGTAAAATAAGAATTAGATGTGAACAATAAATTATAAACATTAATATAACATCATAACCTGCATTAATTTGACATATACAAATGAAAAATAGAGTTTATCCTTGTCATTTTTTTTTATTTTTTGTCATTGTAAAAAAAGAGAGAAAGCAAAAAATTTCAAATTACCAACTGTAGAATCAAGGTTCCGAGGTTGCTGTAAGATGGCGCAATGAAATTTATGTAAATTACCCCATGTATGAAAGTCAGCCATGTAAATTACAAGCCCATCACTGA